>JAAAYG020009539.1:2632-22587 GCA_009936455.2 Tomocerus minor | reverse complement strand
AGGAAGGAAGGCTAAGAATGTGTTGGTAGGAAGAATCTGCGGTTTAAATTATGTTTTAGCAGAAGATTAGGAGTAAAGCTCCTTTGTAATGGGCATCTCGGTAGGAAGATGCTTTCCATTTCCTTTAGTTGGAAGAGGGAGCTCTGGAGGAGGATAGAATAGAGTGTCTGCTCTCGTTGACATATTATTAGGGAAGGATGTGTATGTGAGGCTGGGGAATTGCCCTTTGGTGAAAGAAGTGAGATAGGAGAGTGTAGTGGTGAGTGGGTCTCCTCGTATTTACATGCTCTAATCCGCTTTCTCTTCTAGGGATACGAAGGCTCTCAACTAAAGGTTACAAGTAAAAATGGAAAAACGTCTTCGGTGAGTTTATCCTCTTAGTTATTCTGGCGAAACAATTTATTTCCTCGACTCTAATGTACTCTCCTCTATTTACTTAATGTCTTGACTCTTTGCAGCCCGTGGGCTTTGTTACGTTCACTTCTCGTGCAGAGGCCGAGGCTGCTAAGCAGGTTCTTCAGGTGGGTCACCAATTACACACAAACAGTCACTCACTCTCAGTCCCTACCAAAACAAATCCCGCCAACCCTCTCACAACTTCAGCCAGAGTAGCAATAACTCCAATTCCTTTTAAAATGTTTACAGGGTGTCCAGTTTGATCCGGATTTGCCTCAGACGATCCGATTGGAATTCGCGAAGAGCAACACGAAAGCGAGCAAGCCGAAGCAGCAGTCACCTCCAGCCGCTGCTCCTCATCCCGCGATGATTCACACGTTGACAGCACGTAAGTCCCCACACATTCGGGACGTGCATGCGTGGGCGGGACTGATTTCATTTATTTATTTCGGGATTTGAGGACGTGAACTAATGGATTTGTGTTTCAGCGTTAGGAGGTCCGTTTTTCGCCGGCGGTCCCGAGCTGTGGCCCCCTCCATTGGCGTACACGGGAGCTGCAGCTGCAGCGGCGGCGGCTGCAGCAGCGGCGGAACTTCCAGCCGGCCTTCAAGCACCAACACTGGTTCACCCTGCCTTACATCCACAGGTGCCTCTTCGCTCCTTCCTCTGACTATCTTCCCCCAACTCGCGCCTGACTTCCGGTTCCTCCCAGTCCTTGAATGTGGATGAGGCACTGGACTCTAGTCCCAACCGTCTGGTGAACTTGCCATCGAGTCCAGAGTCGTGCGGCTCTCCTCTAACGTACCCTTCTCATCTCTTGCCCCACTCAGGTTTTCTGGTTAAGGCTTCACTAGGATCTCCCCTCATGATGGACCATCATGTCCATGCGGTGAACGCGGCTGTTCCCCATCGTCAAAATACAGTAGGATTTCATCCCTCGTACAGCCTTTTCTCTAGTAAAGTTTTATCGTACTCATTTGTAATTTGGCCTACGTGGCAGCTCCTAGCACTGGCACAGGCTCTGCCCTTCATTCACTCATCTTCAGTATTGTACTGTACTGTTGTAGTCTTCACGTGTATTGCCAATTTGCCAGCCATCCTCTCTTGTTACTCTACTTATCAATTACATCATATCTATCGCACAATATTCTTACATTCAAATTACTAACTATTATTAACGCCTCCTGTCTCTCTGTCTCTCTCTCTCTCATTTTAGTCAGTTTCTCTCGATCTCTCTCTCTCTCTTTCTCTCTCTCTCATGCGAATTCTCTACCCAAACCTCTCCCCCCGAATATACAGACAACCATGCAGTTTTCTGATTCAGATCCATCATACTATCAGCCCCTTTTCATGCATCATTATCAGGACATGCCCGCTACACCCTCTACCTGTCCCTCTAATTAAGCAGAAAAATATTGGATACTGCCCCCCTCCTGCCATTAATAGACCAATTTTCATCATCCTACCTTTATCTCTTCGTTTCGTACTTTCTCCTTCACACCCTTCCTGCTACTCACAGTCAAGTCATAGTACAAGTCAAAGTCAACCTCAGATTACTATACATTCTCTTTATCACCTCGTTTCAACTTCTCTCAGTTTCAGAGTACCAAGAGACGTACCTCACATGTTGGCAGTTGGACTTATTATAATCCATCTACCTGTAGATAGATGTTTTCTATCTACAGAGACAACTGAAACTGAATTGAATAAGACATCGTGATACAGAAAGCAACATTACGGCAAATCGCAATTAACTACCCCTTGAATTAGCATCAGCAGCCCCAACTCAAAGTAGAGACAGTAAAGTTACACTAATTCAAAAACTATTTTCCACTGTGACATTTTTGTATGCAGTTTTAATCTGTACGTAATTTGCCATGAGAAATAGAAATATCATGCAAAATTGCCAAGCAGCTTCTTTTGCTCAAATCTGTAGGACTCTCTTAGTATTGAAAATGAAATAGTTACGTGGGAAAGACAAGTAGACTCGATGCCCCTTCAAAGCAGTTCCTTTCGCAAACGATTCTGATAAAATTGACAAATTTTATGGCGTTTCAGGAATCAAAAGTTTAAGGCCCATCCACAAGACAAGGTGGAAATCCTCTTCCTTAGCAAATTTAACTCTTTTATTGTCTACTGCAGTCTCCTTTTGTTTCCATATTCCAGGTAAACACAAGTTGCATCCCTGGCTACTACATCCCAGGCTTCAGAAGAAAAGTTTGCCCAGATTTGTCCGTGAGTGCTCACCTCTCTTGACAGCATTCACTTTCACCTGCTTTCCCAACTTTTTCCCAATGATCCTCATTTCCCACTCTTTCTCATGCACATACGTTAATAAATGATGGTAAAAATCAGATAGGAGATTTCCACACTAAATTTTTTAAAATATCTGTCAATAAACCGGACAGTATTTTGGGTTTAATTTTGCCTGGGCTTCCCTTCAGGTTCCCTCTTCGAATACCCGAGAGTAATATTAAAATTCCAATGGTGTTAGGAATCTTCTAATAGTAAACAGAAATAGCTAACATCAAACAAAGTTTGAAGTTTGTTTTTGGCAACTTAAAAAATTTCATTCAAACGGAGTCCCTGAAAATGTTTACTTATAGTAGCATTTTTGTATTTGAGTATTACAAATGTAGATTAGATCAGAATCGTTAGAGTTTAGGGGAAGCACATCTATTATTTGACTTTCCCTCGTACTTACTTAAATAATGCTGACAGAGGAGAGCAAACACAATTTGTTTGCGTTGCGATATATGAATTATAAATTGTGTACACTATTAATTACGTTATCAACGTAAACTGATAGTAGGCAAACTTTTATTGCCCACTATAAACCTTTAAGTACTGGCAGTAAAGTTTGGTGCCCTACATAGATGCGTGCCTTATATCTCTCGCATTATGACTTAACTGACTAAGAGTCTTTTTGTATATTTTAATTCACGGAACACTAGTCCACAGCCACACGTGCCCTTAAGCGACGAGATTGAAATGCGTATGAACTGTCCACTAATTATGTCTCTTTCTCTCTCTCGTGCCATTTTACTTACACCAACTGGACATGCCCTTAGTGAGTAAAGCCACACATTCTTAATCTAATTCCGCCCATGTGCTACTTACAATACAATGTCACCACTCCATTGCCACTCATGAGCAACTAATTGTAAGTTACATGCTAGACTAACTACTAATTCAGATCATTTAGAGGATTTTGCTCACTTTTCGCCAAGCCGAAGCTACCACTTCACTGGTCAGTAGGAAGTTCACCTCGCGAGCCTCTCACCTGAATGCCTTTCCCACCCATCACCCACACCCGACACCCACCCACCCAGTCACCCACCCACCCAACACCCACCCACCCACAAGTAACCAGTATCGTAATTATTGTACTTTTCACACGCCATCCTTCTGAGCAAACGTTCAAGTCCATGCACTTTGCCTTACTTACCACCCACCACATTCCCAAATAACTCACTGTAGCCCTGTCTTAATTGTTTTGTAGTGCAGTTTCCATGCTACAACTCATTTGATCTCATTCCCTTCGTTTACTCTACCTTTCTCAGCCCTTATCCCTGCCATCCGAAACTCATCTCTCGTACTTTCTCTAATTACAGCAAGCTCTGACTTTGGGAGGACCAACTATCGGCTCTTTGCATGCAAGCATCCCGCATCTTCTCCCTTCGCCGTCATTGGCCTCTCCCGTTGGATCGGCATGCTCTCAGAGTATGGGAAGTCATGCTCCCTGCTCCACATTATTCGTTGCTAATCTTGGAGCTTTTATCACCGAACAAGAGTTGAAGGATATTTTTGGCAGGTAAATTTTATTCTCTTATTTTTGCTTTATTTACACGAAACTATACACAGACGCTACACAGATCTATT
Source organism: Tomocerus minor (assembly GCA_009936455.2). NCBI lineage: Eukaryota > Metazoa > Arthropoda > Collembola > Entomobryomorpha > Tomoceridae > Tomocerus > Tomocerus minor. The sequence continues at coordinate 18,309 of JAAAYG020009539.1, read as the reverse complement.
ATTTCATTCAAACACCTACACGCTCCCATACTAAATTTATCATTAAATCCCTGATCAGACTATTGGTAAACTATTCGTGGATGCCAAACCACACAATAGACTAAATCGCCCTCATTCTCTGAACCTCTGATTTGCATTCGTGCAATCGTGAACTGAAAATATTTAAACGGAAGGGATATTTTGCAAAATGTTATGACTTTCCTCTTAGCTTTCCATTGTGTACAGTGCAAAAAAGTCTTTATATGCAAAGTAATGGTTTCTGTTTCCGTTAGGTTCTTCTATAGCTATATTCGTGAGTAACTCGGCAAAGCTCAATTTATACAGTAATAATAACAAGGTACTTAAACACATGTGTATATTTACATTTCTCCCAGTTAGCTCTATACATAAGTAGTCGCTCTAGAAAATATTATGATGTGGCCAAAGTGTTTGTCACTCATTTTTCTGCATGTAGGATAATAGTAGTAGATATTTGTCATAGGGAGGATAGCCATCACCGTTGGTTCGAAAGGCTGGAAAATAAACAGTAACAATAGATGTGACACTGTAGTGTAGTGGTAATGGTGTGTGCGATAATAAATAAGTAGAAAGGTTTGTTGTGCCGTGCTGTTACTGTGTGGTTGGGCACTCGACAGGAGAGTAACTTCTTCTTCCTTTCAAGTCGCCTTCAAAAATGATAGGTAAAGGAATTTTTGGGGGAGCGAGAGGGAGAGGTTGGAACTTTTGCGAGGCATCAAATTCTTTCTGTTCTGTTTTATTATTGCAGACATCATTACAAGAAATATTACAACAATGCAATAGACTTTTTAGCTTCCAACTCAAGTCCACTTTCACATGAAACTTTCACCGTGTAAATGTCACGTCCATGCACTAAGTAGGGAATTGTAGCCGTCTCCTTGTTTCTCCTCCTATCAACTCTGTTGGAGTTGTTGAAAAAGAGGCGAGCAGACGGGTGGGTGGGGTATTTGAGAATTAAAGCGAGAACTACTATACAGTCCTAATGCTCACTCACATCCTCCATACACTATAATAAAGTTTAGTGCTGTATATGGGGCTCACATTAGGTCTCATGTAGTAGGAGTACGTGAACAAGAGTAGCCTATCCCAAGTCTGAATTCACTCAGCTCCGTCTCCACACTCCTACATGCGGCTGATGTCAGTTTCTATTTTCAGCCGGTGTAGTATTGGCGTAGCTATATGGCTATAGGCATTTCCTATGCTGTTGTGACTGATTCCACTCCATCCACTCCTTTATTCCTGAGTCCGGGTGAACGGCGTGGAGAAGTTAGGGAAAGTATTGCTGGGCATGGCATGGCAATCCTGACGATACCTCGTTTTCTCCCCTTCCTATCGCCAACTGTAACAAAGGAGTGGTGAATAATTCAGATTAATACACATGAAATATGCAAGGAAAGGCGAAATTAGAGCCGCGGTTCGACGGCAAAAGAAAACTGGGTGTTTGTCTGACAAGAGTGCCTCGTGTCTCTCTATAGCCAACACTAACACATACAAACTGCAATCTAATGTAACTGGTTCCCAGCATTCGGACTCACTCCCATTTCCATTCCATGCTCCATGGCTTCAAGAACAAACAGACACACACTCCATTGCATGCCATGCCGTTTCAACCACATAACCATCTACAGACACACACACACAAGGCACAGGTATCTCTGTAGATAAAGGACCAAGGGATTGCCAGCCCCGTATTTACACAGATACTATCCCATTCACTTTGACGGCTCACAATAGATCCGATTCGCAATAAGCGACCCTAGCCCGGCACAAATACAAATCCGCGGAAATGCTAAGGGTGCCCTAACTACCTGTCTCATTGTCAGTCTTCTGGCTCGTCCATCTCCAGCCAGACCCAATCCTATCCCTTCCTTCCTAATAATGCCAAATGAGTGCTCAATGCTGCCGATCCCATTTTATGCCCCGAACTATCTCCCGTAATTTCGTTATTCAACTACAGAATGTAAATAAGAAAAAGTTAAAGTCAATTCACTGGAATCGAGAAGGCTACGGCCATTAGCTTAGCTACCTACATAATTTACTGTCCAATACGTACAATCAATCTTAAGAAAGTGGATGGCACACATTGCTCTAAATGACGCCACGCGACCACTCAATCCACTCTATACAAACCAATAACCAACATTCCCTCTTTACATTTTTCCAAGTGGATATTACGACGTTCTTCTATAAGTAGACACGCCAAATCCAATTAAGACTCCGTTACATTATCTCGTTATTCTATAAAAGCCCGTAAATATTTACGTAAGTAAATATTTCCCTCTTTACTTAATCCTATATCCAATGTGGATACATGATATCCATTTGGTGTATATCTATAATTAAGATTTATATAATAGTTATTTCAATATATAATAGAAATAGCTATATGCTATTGTTAGGGAACCACTTGTGTATAATATAGGACATTTTTATTGCGCAGTCCATCCACCTATGTCATCTTTACTTGGAAATTCAGTTACAGAAACGCCCGACTGAATTTTGAGAAAAACAAGAATATTCAGTTGACAAGATATTCACGAGAACTAAGGATGAAAATAGCGACAAATGGTACACACTGGGATTTGTAAAGGGACTAATGAAGTAAAACAATATAATGTAATTGTACATTTCCCTGAAAGAAAGTAATGCGACAACGATATTACTATTACTGCTTTATGTGGCTATTGTTACGACAGATAGAAAAGTCTTATCTCCCACTTGTCCTTTATATAACCAAAGGCTTTTGAGGATGTTATGTAACAACACCCTCAGAGCAAAGTGAAAGAAAGTTGATCCGTAGCATTCTGAGAAGATCCACGCAGTTTCTACTATTTATGCGTTCACAAATAGATCTTTAGCTCTGAGCTCATAGCACTAGCTGCTAAGTGAAAAGTATTTTGGTGCTCGAGGAGTTATCCGTTACTTACGTAGCGTACAGCTATCGCAGCAAATAAAAGAAAGTCAAGCCAGATATAATATTACTGTATAAGTGCTTATGTATTAAATTGTACGTGGATTTGGAAGGAAGTTCTGGGGTGTGTAGGATGCGCTTGCTTTATGATGTATGCATTCAGGTAGTTGTAGCACAGGAGGAGTGAACCAATGTCAATGTATTTATGGCGCTGCTACTAACTGGCAACGTTCATTGAATAGAAGTTGCATGTTAAAGCATAAAGTATGAAATAGACAATCTTCTAGCATTCCTTCCCCCTCTAGCTTCACAATGCGTCTTCGTTTCATATCCTCCCGTCTCTCCTGTACAAGGCTCCTCTAAAATTATATGATAATAGAATGTCAGGTTACTATGTCTATAAAAGTTGAGAAGCCAATGCCATAGCTCCAGGTTGAACTTAAATAAATTTGAGTGCACTGTACAATATTGAAAATTCCATAGGTGCTGCGAAAAATATGGAAATTGATTAAAAATGTGCCATATAACTGATAAAAGTATTAAATATATGTCCCATTCTGTTAATTTAATAGCAATAGATCTTTTATAGGAAGTTATCGTGCAAGTTTTGGTTAAAAACGAACTAAATTAATTTATAGAGTGAAAATACGGACCCATATTTGTATGTAGTAAAGTGAAATGAGGGAAGAGGTAAAATAGATAGAAATTTGAAAGATGAACTCAAATAATGTGTAAATAAAAGGGGCATTCAAGACATTGGTGATAGTTGAAGAAAATCTGATATTTGGAAATTGGAGTTTTAATGGAGTAAAGCTCTTGCTCGGATAAATTAAGAAAAAGGGGAGAAAAGACGGGTTTGTGGGAAAATGATTGCATTTTAGTCCCCCAATATCCCAGCTAGGAAAATGTGTGTAATGGAGACCCATGGGTCAGCCGGCTCTGCTAGTATGATATAGCGTGATGTTCATGAATGTTTCAACTTCCTTTCTTTTTCCAGACGAGCAAGTAATAGAATAGAATTTTTTCTCTTTTTGGAAGACATGCGAATGACTGGTTGGTGATACTCTTGTTCTCACTTTCTCCTTTCTATTACGTTTCTTATTGTTGAAAGGGGGAGTTAGGCCAGGGCAGAATTGCGAAAGGCTGCTCCACTCTTTATGACGATGGTATTAGTTTATGTGGAAGGCTAGAGTAAGTGGTGCTTTCTCCAACGGGAGAAAGTCGAAGCATCAGAAATTAAGGTTCCCTTGACTCTTCTAAATAAATTTTAGTACGGAATATTTTTGCCACCATAAATTTAAATGCTTTTTCCCCTCTCCGCATTCCGACAGACGTCTAAATAGGCAAAAATATATATGCACAGCCATATATTGCCAAGGACTGTATTTTTAGAAGTATTCAAATACTTTTACAAGTGCACATTAATAGATAGTTAAATCATAAGTATGTACTTATGGTTTCAATCCTCAAATCTGCTCCATAGGAATTTATATGTCCTGTGCTTATGATGTACAGCAAAAGAGAGTAGGATTTAGCACTTGATTCACGGATTCCTTTTATGGACGTTCTGATCAACACTAAACTATCAGTGCCAAAGGTAATCTTTTTTGGATGGGATTTGGACTGATAGGGCAGGGCGTTTCAAGTATCCGCATTGCTGTCTAAACCAACTCCCATTCTCCCTCCTGTAATATTAGCAATAGATCCATTTCAAAAAAACTCGAAGCTTACAGAATCACCTGGAAGATAGGGCAGAAACTAGTAAAAAGTTAGTTTAATCTGCTCAGGTAGATTTGCAATCTCGTAATTTGTCGTGAAGTTATACCTGGGCATATTGTCATTCAGGTTACGCGGAGTTTGTTTCTTTTTCATTAGTGATTTCCCCAGTACACTGGTTACTATTACTATGAAGAATCAATATAAAGTCCAAATTATATTATGAAGTAATAAAATAAACGGGGTTCGGATAACTATTAGCATATCGCAAGGCATGAGCATTTATAGACGGAATGTGCTCCTGATTGTAGCTACGCATTTGCATGTATTTAGCCCACTATCCTTCCCTTGCATTGCTCAGCTGACAATCTAGTCAGCAATAAAAAGAAAAATAGCGCTGAGCTTTTATCATGATGAAAGTTTCTTGAAATCTGTAAGTTGGCGGATTTGTGACAAAGTGTTTGCTGATTTCCGCAGCTATGTATTATATAAATAGGCGAGCACACTAAACTTTGACTACCCGATCGAGAGTTTTGGAAGTTAAAGAAGGGAAGTGTGCAGAGTTATTAGTCAGGAACTCCAAGAGAAAGCCCCGCAGTGCTTTTTATTACTTAAGCGATAAATTCTTTATAATAAAACCAGCACAGAAAGCTACTTAGCATTTCTTCAGACATTGCAAATTATAAATACTAGCGAGTGGGCATGTATAGGAGAAAGTAACTTTCTGTGTTCGTATGGAAATATTTGCACTTGAAAAGCCCAATCAAAAAGATAATCTTTTAGCTGTACTTGATCCGAGATATTCATACAGTTGCTTTCTATTCAGACTATCAACTTAATTATAGAGATACAAAGGTAGGTCAAAGAGCACTGCTAGCGTATCTAGATGTAGCAGTTACACATTTATTCATAAATCAGAGGATAAAAGAGTGGGATGAATGGCGTGGGCCACATTATAAAGTCTGATCGATACATTTATTCCGTATAATTTGCCACACACAGTTCTGTGCATGGGATAAGTGCAGAGAGTTGCCGTGAAATAATGTGAGTCTGTTTTTTTGAATTAGCTTTCCAGGATTCAGCAGACTGCGGTTGCACACAAAGGGGGGTAGCCCAGTGGCGTTCGTCGAGTACGTGGACGTCCGATTCGCAACACAAGCGATGGCAGCTTTGCAAGGATCATTCTTGCGCTACTCGGACCGAGGCGGAATCCGCATTGAGTACGCGAAAACGAAAATGGCAGAGGTGAACGGTCCGAACAGTATCCTTCTGGCGACAGCCAACAATGTCACAATGAACGGACACCACCCTCAGTACAACCATGTGAATCATGTAAATAACTTCAATGTTATGACCAGTACTCCTCAATCCCGCCCTGATCTTTGTCCCACAACCAGTGCTCTTTTGCATCGCCACCTTGTCAATGCCGCTTGAGTCCCCTACCCATTCAATCTCACCAGCACCAGCAATTAGCATCCTTCAGTGAATAGCAACACTCTTAATAATTAACTTACCAACTCGCACTCACTATCTTCTCTCCACTAGCAACTAAATCTACTGGCATATACGTAACTGTATTTGGACTGCGCGCGTATTCCTGTCTCTGGTGCAGTATACGCTCCCTGCGTCCTTCTCATACACGCGACATAATAATAGTAATATAATAATATCTAGAGACATAATAAATCAAGATGGTTGCCGATGCGGAGCCTTGCCGCACGCTTCTCAATCTCAAATCAGATCAAATAATTCTAGCTCTTACATTACAACTTAATTCCTAACCTAACTATTTATTAGTAATGAATACTGCAGTCTATTAAATAGTCGTGACTAGTGAATTAAGTTGATGAGAGACCGGGAAGGATCCTCTCTCCTCCTCTCTCAATCTCTTATCTGTCTCTCTCTATCTCTCTCTACATTTTAATGCTAATAATAATATGTGTAAAAGTATGCCTAATCCGAGAACACACCTGAAACTTTTGTGAGCATTCTACTTTTTCTCTTTGAATAGGCTGATTTAATTACTCTTATTGTCTAAATAACGAGCACACTGTTTATCTCGCTAAATCTCTCATCTCTCTCTTTTTTTCTCTCTCTCTCTCTCTCTCTCTATTTATATCTCATCTCTATCTGTACTATTTTAAAGCTGAATCTTAAAAAGAGCAAAAACACTGTTCGTATTGCCTTTTGTCTGAGCCTCATGAATGATTTCTGTTGTTCTCTGCAGGGACTGATCAAGGAAGAGAACGGGCAATCCTAATCTCCCTTCACTAGCATTTCTCAACCCATCTGATCTGGAAATCTTTGCATTTGATCTAGTACCATCTGATCTTTATCAGAGTGTCTTCTTAGCCTCTTTAGTCCCTATTGTTTTCCGTAGAGTCGATTTCAAACTAAAGTACGTTGTTGTTCTTTGATTATTATTATTATTACCTATACTATTATTATTATTATTATTTATTTTAGCTATCTAATCTTGTTTATTAGCTCTAGTTACTGATTTATTATTAAATGTTACGTATTTACCTAGTGGTATTATTATTTATTCGTATCGAATGAGAAACTTTTAAAAAAAAGTATAAAACTATCCATTTGTCCAGTTAGCCTTTGCATCATGTCAGGTTATCATTTAGCTGTCTGTACCTACTCTGAGTAGATGTCTAGAAAAGCGTTTTTTGTATTGTAGTGTATCTCTGTTGGTATACGGAGGAGGCATAAACTGTAGTTCGTTCTATTTGCCTCTTGAAATGAATCTCTAGTCAATCATGGGCTTCTATTTTACACTTTAGAGTTGGATTGATTGGACCACACTTAAATTCAGAACGTATTTTTAGTAGTTTTATTCAGTAGACTCAGTAGATGATCTTGACTTGTCATTTCCATTTTTCTCTCTCTGTCTCAGTAACTAAAAGTAATCGTAAGCCTTGTTGTCAGTTGTATTGTTCTGCTTCCTTTCTGTTCCGTCCACATTCTGTCATACACTCTTTGACATCTCTTTCTCTGTGACTCTTTTCCCCTACTTCCTCTTTCATTTCTTTCTCCGCTGGATCTCTTCCTTGACCTTTCCGCCTAATGAAACGTACACCCGATATCCAACCAAATTGGCCTTTTTGAATTGTCAATCATGATTCAGGTCCCATTAGCCAAGTATGTAGTAATTTGACTCTTGTGGCCAGATTTATTACACTGACTCTGACCAGAAGTCTGAGTGGTGGTCTGTGGAATATCTTCACGTGTAGGTGGTGAAGGTGATTAACGGACAACTCTCATTGTCAACCTGTAGAGACCTCAGTCAAGGAAATGGAGACCCTTCATTATTCTGCTACCTACCTACATAATATATTATGGTACATTTTATACCCACCCACTGTCTATGAATGTATGTTCCCGTGTTTTCTCTCTTCTAACTATTTATTCGATTGTACTCTGTGTGTATTTCTACTGTTCGGATCTACCTGTCCTCACCTACCACACATTACTAACTAAAATTAATCACTACTGTTATATAAATCAGTAGCAAAAGAGACTCACTCCAGCATGAACAATGTAATTGCTTTACTTACTCATGAACTTACTTAATATGCACAAAAAAGGATTTGATCTCTATTTACATTCACCTAGTTTCTCCTGCCCTTTCTCCTGATACATATCTAAACTTGCGTCCAATGTTTTTACTCTCTCCATACTCCCATTCCGTTAAAAGAGTTGATCTTTCGCACATCATATGAATTTCTTTCTTTTTTTAAAAATATATTTCCATGATTTGGTTCAATGGAAGCATTCCTAACTTTTCTACGAACTTATATAGTGCGTAAAAAATTTATCTTTGATTTTAATATTGACATTTGTATAAAATATGATTGGCGAAAAGAGACTGGCGACTGGAAACCATTTCCCAGTGCAGTGTACTGATAGTAATACGTACTTTTCTAACCTACTTCCTATATACCTACCTTGTTAATTACTTAAATCCGGATGCGCATCAATAAATATATACATAATAATGCATTATTATTATAAACATATTATAAAGTAGTATAATTCTATAAGTAGTGGAATATTTAAATTAAGCATTGTAGTCTTAGTTAATGATATATACTTACATACTCGACTCTGAACTTCGAGTTGGCTTATTGATTGATAGTCATGGAGCAAAGGGGGATATAGAGATAACACAACATAATATTTCCTAAGACCTACATTATATTATTTTATTGTAAGTTATATAATAGCTACATACTGATATGTAATACATACAAAAAAATACATGTGTACTAAATGCGCATTATTATGTGCCTACTAAAATGTCTAAGATCATTATTCAGGAAAAATTAGCTTTGAAGAATGGAGCAATAACAGCCTGAAGGCTGTCATGTCTTATAAAACGATAAAGGCAATTCTTATGATGTAGCAGTAATTAAAATTAATGGACTGTAGTAATAATTTATGATACTAACCTTATAGTGAGTACACATCCAAGAAAAGATAATACAAGAACATCAGTTTGTCGGAAAGAACGAGTAGCCTTATCTGTGGCACAATTAATTACCCTTATCGGAAATGTAACTTTTTGCGTCATTATATTGTTGTAATTCTGTTTTAATTTATTAGTTCGCATTCATAGAGGATTACAATTGCATGTAAATTTGTATTTTCTGTAAATTGATTATGCTATAAATACTTATGTGATGCGCTACATACTTAATAGTTATGATATAACTGTGACATGATTTATTTGATATTAAAACTATAGTATTTATAATTTATTTATTCAATATGTTAAGTGGAAACTTGGGAGTAATTGTTATGGAAAATGATATTTTATATTTGGAATGTGCTAAGGTTGCGATAACCAAACGGAAGGATTATGAAATTATGATTTGATCCGCACAAAGAGTAAATAAATTGATCTTTGTTTCCTAGGGAAAATTGGCAGAGAGCTCGCTAACAGGAATGTTGCAGGTATATGAACAGAAATACTACTACATTATGAACTAGGTACTCACTATTATAAATACAGCTAAGATAATTTTTGATGTGTAAGATTAAAAATTCATGTTAACTGCTTTGTTTTGGAGTCCAAAGAAATAAGCTAATGAGCCCAAAGAACTTGTAATTGTACTGTACAGTGTTTTAGAGTAGTTAAAACATGAACTAGATAAAATTAGTGAACTACATCTTTGTATTTTAGCCATATTTGTAGAAAAGCAACTTATGTACTTGCTAATTAACATTAGATTGTTGTATATAGTTACATCATTATTCCCTATATGCTACTATTGTATCCAACTTATATAATGTATATTATGTGTATGAGTGTGTGTGTGCTGATTTACTATATACGTAGTTGATAAGACTTAATTTAGCAATTCATTATTGCAAGTTTTGCGGTTGTGGTACTTAAATTGAGATGAGTGAGAAACTCCATCGCTATTCTAGTACATACATACTTAGCTAAACTTCGTAATGCCGACGCATGTTAATGTTACCATTTGTAACGTACTTTCTGCATATCGTAGAATTACAAACATACATAAATAGTTTACAAGCTAGAAAAGTAATTAGAGAAAGTTAGGAATACAATTCTGTAATGTAACTAACTTAGGAAAATATAGGGCTGTGTGCTGTAGTAGACATTCTAGAGTGGCTTTTCGAGTACTGACTTAAGAAAAACTAAACTTGATCATCCCTGTATGACGCTAGTACGTGTACAGGTGCTGGAGACTAGGTGCAATGTGATGTACTCTGATAGATAGTCATGGAAATTCTGTGTAATCTCTGCACAGTCTCCAAATACTTACCATGCTAACTATTATGACGTTAAGTGAAATAGAGTAGCCTCGTAACAGAACTAATAGGTTCTTAGAGACGCTACAAAAATACATAGGCGTAGCGTAGTACAGAAAAAAATACAGTTTAAAAGTGCTCTATAGTAGGAAGGTTATTACTACATATCCATATAGCTAATGTACTTAATGACTCTAAATATAGTTTAATTAATGAACGTAAGTAGAACATTGTAGATTCAGGTATGTGTATAGGACGTTCAATTTATTCTACATGGTAATCATCCCTGTATTTATATTCCGTATAGCTAATTCTTTGATTTTTGCAAAAGAACAAAACGCAAAGCAACCAAAAAATGCTGTCGTTGTTTTTAGAAAGACGTAGCTCTTTGTTGCAGTCTCAAACTAAAAAAAAAGCTATCATCTACTTATCAGTATCTGTAAAAGGTTGAAATTTGCATATTTATTATGTGTATCTAGTGTACTGTACTGTATTAAATGAGTTAAATTTGAGTAAGTGTCATAGTCTGGCCGATGGTAATGTGATGTGCTGTGCTCGTTCCATTCGCTACTTAAATTGCATACAAAATTTGCATGCACATCATCACCAATAATGCAATTATTGTTAAGTATCTATGTAGGTGTGTATATTTGTATAGAACTCATGTGATATCGACTAACGGGATGAGATGAGAACGAGAGCTATTGTTGTACTTCTGGTGAAAGTAGTTCAGGGGAAAGCATAGTAAATATCTGACTCATTCTCTAACTTTTATAAATTATATTTGCCCTCACATTTTGCAATCTCTGCACTAGTGTCTCAAAAATCCATCACTGGACAAGTTGACTAATAAAAATATTAGTATGGGTCAAATTAGACTTTGCTAAGCTTTCACCTGACTGCCTTGTTATGTTGTTTGAGGCGAGGAATGAGGAATGACAAGGTGGTTGACGTTTAAATAGGAACAAAAAACTTTAGGGCAGGTCGTCAAGGCTTACACTACACTGACAGAAAAATATCAGGTTGACTAAAAGGACAGTCAAAGTTGCAGACGAAATAAGAAAGGGATGAGTTTACTTTGTAGTAGAACCACAGTCAATAAATAAAAATGGTCGGTGGCATTAAATACAAAGGTACCTACCTATACTTAACGCTACTTAATGCAATTGCAGATGTGCTGGGACAATTCCCTATGCTCAATCTGATGTCTCAAAAAAAATTTTATTATATTATACATGACGACTACTACTACTGAAAGAAATAGGTAGGTACTGTCTTTGTAACTGCTGACGGGAACAAGTGCCTCCTAAAACGATTTTATTTATTTTTGAGCTAGACGTACAGACTACGCAGTTTATTTAAAGTTATTATCTCTTATTTTAAGACATTTTTAATCGTAGACACATTGGCAATTACCAATCTTTTGTCTATATAGTGTTTTCAATTAAAACTTTTATAGTTAGACTTGAAATATTTAGTTCTCTGATTTAGCTAAGTTGATTTTTAAAGAGTTGTACCATAGGAAGAAATTGTAAGTTAGCATGACTTGTGTGCTATGGCCACGTCATCATTTATTTCTAGACTAATAAACATTCCAAGTCGGGAGAGGAGATACTTTACTCTTTTGTTTACGAGTGTTAAGATTGAGATAACGTCTATTGCAGGCTGTTAGAATTTTCCCTTTCAACCAGATTCAGATCACACATTGTAAATGAAGACTTGGGCAGTATTACGAAACGCAAAAGCTTTATTACATTTATGAATAAACATCAATGCTATGAAATGAGGGCAACCGATATAAATAAATATGTAACCTAAGGTTAAAACTTGGCATTGGCAATACAAAGAAATATAACGAACTGTAAGAATACATTTTAGAAGAATTTATACAGGAAATTAAGGAGGTGAATTAATTAACTGATTTGATTTCCTTTGAACATTTCATTATAGAATTTTAAATGGAACATTTGGATTTAATTTGACTGACATAAATGGAATAGAACATAGAACCGGGAATTAGAATTTGTGTTTTGCATTCATGAGACTTGTGGGCAGAAGAGTGGTTGAAGGAAATAATATGTCAAAGATTATTTACACTACCTAGAAGTACAGAGGATAAGGATCTACGAGTAGGTACTGTAGCTGATAAGTTACGTAGTGCTACAGGTCGGCATTTTTTGGAAGAAACATTTTGATTATTGCCTATAGCAATCTAGAGTAAGGTGAGGTCAAATCAGTCTTATATAGTGATAAGATGCGCCTTGATGGACACGAGTATATAATCACATATCCAAATTCCGAATTGATGGACATTGACATGACCAAGTGGGAGCAACGAGTAGATAGACAGGAGGGCTGCTATAAAATAGTGCAATCGAGTACTGGCCAATGTAAAGCCACGTGTGAAACAGGATTTCTCTCTGTATGTTGATATGGTAGTGATCTTGAGGATTGTTCAAAGGATTCTACGCCACGGAGATTAGATCTTTTGGTTGTCACCCAATCGGAGATGTAGGGATCGGCGGGTAGAAAGGGATTGGCGGGTGTTAGCTCACTGCCAACCTTCAGATGAGGATATGCACTAAATAGCAGGAGCTAGAGGGAAGCGAATAAAAAGTAGGAGACGAGAGATCTAGTAAAAAAAGAGCACACTGCGTAAATACATACATACACAGAGAAGGGAAAGAGAAGTCTAGTCCTTCGACCATATTCCGTCCAGATGATTCAATCAGTTCAACATACAATTAGGTCAGTGTCAGTCAGTTCAAGCGACTCATCATCACATCACCGTGTCTCATAGTCTCATCCCTCTGGTTGTCTCCCAGATTCCTACGACTTACTCACTGCATCACAGCTACTTACACAATAACTACTTATTAGACCTAACTAACTAACGCACGGGATATTTGTGTGACTTGATAGTCTACTCTACTCTACTCTACTACTACGGTACTATTTACGTCTCTACTCCTAAATATGTACATAACCATATCACAGAAGTAAGCAAATGCACCGAAAAAAAAGATCCAGCTCAATCAATCCTAAATATTATCTCAAGGCACATTGTATAACAAAGTTAAGATATGGAGGAGCTGATATAAGGAATCTCTATCCGTACTATTTTACGATTTAAAATGACATTTACGACGAAACTGACGATTCCGTAGAGTCACTCTACAGACTCTGACGCTACTTAGTGAGGCGTAGGAAGGGTTGACAGGAATCATTGCTATAAATTACAATTTGGATTTGAATCGGTCGCTATAGACGAGGCTGTGATACTTGGTGTGTGGGTTCTTGGCATTGATCCGCAGTGGGAGTCTGTCCATCTGGAGAAAGACTCGCCACGCCACGGGGTCATCTCACTCAATAGCCAAAGTTTCCTCTTTTTCTCAATGAACATATCAGACAGGAAGCGATTTGGTAAATGACTTGCAATACAATTAGTCGGTTAGAACAATTTTCCAGATGCCTTACACGACAGAGTATAGGAGAGGGCCAAGTGGCCATGGGACACTTGGCCCATACGATTCGATGAACAAGGAGTACCTACCTACCTACCTACCACTAGTAAATACACACACCACTCAACTGTCAATAAATATCTGTAGGAATGCTACTGTACAACTTTCCTAAGTCGAACTGTAATGCGTACATGCGCAGTGCAGACGTCATCGACGTTTTCGTTGAGGAGAGGAAAAGAGAGGCTAGTTAAAGGCTCTAATTGTTCTTAAAGTCTGCTAAATTACTATTTGTATAATCACGACTACGTGTATCAAATCTCCAAATGGGAAGTGCATGCAACGATTCCCAGAAAACTTTTTTCGTGTGCACTTGTAGAGGATAGTGACATTTTCAGTGTGGATCTGTCAAAGGAACTGTCGAAGCCTACACTTACTTATACACTTACAGCAGCCGTATGTACTACAACAGACAACAGTTACACTCATTCCTATCGTATCATTAGGAGTTTAGGAGGTACTAACTAAAGGTTAAGCTAAGGTGCGCCGACATACTGATAATATTATAATTACTGTTACTACTACTACTATACTACAGATAGTCCTACTTCTACCATGAATGCCTGCATAGAAACGAATACATATCGCAATGTGCTAGCCCTTCTAGTACTTATGTCTAGTTAGTAAGAGCCCAAATGTTCATTCTACGATGGCCAGTGGTCATGTCATGATTCATGAGATAGTACAGTCATGAATGATCAGCAGTAATAAATTGTTATGTCTCTACTTACAACTATAGTTATAATATTAGGTTATCAATTGTCTCATTACCATGCTACAAATAAATAATGTATCAAACAAGGGGTATTCTAGATGCTGAATATCAGTCGAATTGTTTTAATATTATAATTACCACAATTGACGGATACTAATAAATAGACAAAAACATTTGTGTGAATAAACAACGTCTAACTAACTCTCATCAATTTATTTACTCATACAAGCATTTCTATCATTTCTATTCAACTAAAACATTTACGACTTTCCAGATAATGCAGCTGCCATTATTTATGAAAATGTTGCTACAAAACTCATCAAATTACTGTTCATTACTATTTCCCCGGAGGTTCCCGACTGGGAAGGAATTGTTAAAATGTCTCTCTACCTTGTCCTAGCCGGGACCCCAAAACAATTGTATGCATAGGCCATTTTGACGTGTGACTTGAATTGGCCAAACCATAATGTCCAAGCCAAAGACATATTTACTCAGATCTTATTCTGCTAATTCTGGCTTAGGGATCTGCCTTAATGACAAGTATGATTAATAATAATAATAAATAAATGCTTAGGTACTTCATCTTTTGGAAGTAAAAGCAAAAGCATTTGTCTCCAAAAGATGAAGTAAAAGCATTTACTTATTATTAATCTTACTTGCCAATGTATATACTGATGTGGAAAATCAGCCTTCTCTCCAACGGGATATAGCATCTTATTTGTAAGGGACGATTTTGAAATTCTAAGTGAAGAAATGTAAAGGCATGATATAATAAGACCAAATGGGTTGCACATTTTCATGGTTGCGGGGGGGATTTCCTACTAAGGTTACGATAAATGAAACCATATACAATGAGAGGGTATTTTAACGGTTACAGGCTTTATAAATTAATTACTTATGACATTAATTCATTTTTATGATTTCAATTCCTGAGGATGACATCAGAATAAGATTGTCGATAGCTCGAAGTTTATAATAAATAATTAGTTTATATAGCCTTTAACCGTTA
>JAAAYG020009538.1:10709-55043 GCA_009936455.2 Tomocerus minor | reverse complement strand
GAATTACCTGCATGTCCTCCCAATATTTTCATTCCTGACAATTTTTAAAGGGATGTGAGCACTTGACTTAAGAATTCTTATGTGGACATCGCAGGATATAATTGCTAATTAGTGCGGGAATGTATTTTTCTAGCTCTGAAACTCTTTTAGCCTGTAGGGACAATAATTGAGGAATATGTTGAGGGACATATATGTAGGTGTAGAGTGGAGAGGACGGTATCCTTGGGTCGGGAGGAGGTTATGCTAGCGTGGAGTATAATTTGTCTATAGTTGATTGTGAGGAGGGAGTATGGATGTGTATGTGTAAGTGTGTGGATATGATGTGTGTGCATAAATATGAGATCATAACATTTCATAGGATATTGTATCATGTGTCCTTCTAGGGAATGTGGAGAAGGTAATAGGAAGAGGCTCGAGAGCCGAGTGGAATGGAATGGAAGAGAGTGTCGACTAACAATAAGTAAATGTGTCTGTTGTTTGGATGGCTCTCATTCTATCAGCCACTATCGCATTATGCATTCGTAGACAGCTCATCCATGAAATAGAACAATATGCAATAAAAACATAAAAGTGAATATTCCGACTCAGAGACAGAGCACAAGTGCAACTTTCTCTTCAACTCCACTCCACGACTTTCTCTTTGACTTTCACTCACAATGGAAAACACAGAGTGCACACTAGTTAGCTCCCATCCGCGTCCTTTTCCCCATTTCATATCGTAAACATTATAAAGAGCACGCTCCGCTCACTTCACTTCCTCACACACACACTCACCATGTGGCTGTCTCTACTCTTGGCAATAACATCCCAGCACATCGCCCTGCAACAGCCCAGCATGAAATCCAACCTTTCCTCACTCTCTCTCTCTCCCTCATCCTTATGGACAACACAAAGTAGCTTCTGAGTAAAAAAAACAAGTAAACGCAGCGAAAGTAAAATTATATGCAAATATCCAAGGTGCCTATCACATAAGAACCTCTCCCTCTCACAAACACATACAATTCAGAATATAGGAACACTAGGCCTAGATACCTCCCACTAGAAACCATCCACAGAAACTATTGAAAACACAAGAACTTTCTTTTCATTGTCTGAAGAGTTGAGCTGGCTGCAAACGATGATATACAGTAGATTACGGCTATATGATATCTAGCCACCTAGATGTGCATATGCTTTCATACATATTTATATTGCACACGCACATCTCCCGAACCCAATAAAAACTTGCCCATCTCACATTTTATTTCATTTTCCAAAGGCTACGCGCCAAACTGTGTCTAACCAAATGTAGCTACTTCATATCTCTTTCTTCCTTTGACTATATCATCTCTTTACGGCCTCTGTGCATTCTTACACTCAACAGAAGCAACTACACGAAAGTATTTTCTGGCGTGGAAAATATTTTTATACATTACCATGACCCTACCCTATGCATGCCAGAAGGGAATCAAAAATTTTAAATGAGCAAATCTACAAGAAGCAATAAAACTTGAACGGAAAATGGAAATATCTCTCCAACGTTTCCACATACAAAAATTCTGACGCAATTGTCAAAATGATTAAAACAGTAGCTCGTCGCTCTCACGTCTTGATTTTATATCCTATATATTTATTTATAGTGAATCAGTATATATATTAATTGTAGATCCAGTTTAGTCTCTAAAAAAAAGAAAATAATAAATGTGCTTTAGAATTAGAAACAGCGAAATCTTTAGGAGCCAGGATTATTATTGAATGGATGTGAATTATATACTTTAAAATTTGCAGTAGAAATCTAAAAGATTCTGACTTGAGAAATCTGCTAAAACTATTTTGTTCCCAGAAAAGCTTGTATGGAAGGAAGTGAATATTGTCTTAGACCACGCGCTCGCTTTCCTTGTTGTCTGAGAAAGGCAAATTTGTTTAATTTAGATTTCTGCATGTTAAATCGTAGATGCAGTGCAGTTTTCATTGGCAGAGCGATTGCATTAAGTTTGAATTAATTTATAGGGTCGTGGCACTTAAAGTAAGTAGCTATTGATGATTAGCAGGCACTCGGGCTCGGCGTAGTTACGCAAGTTGAGTAAGGAGCTGGCACTAAAGCGGCGTATGGATACGGAAGGAGAAAGTCTACTCAGTTCGACTTTCAGGCAGCGAAGTTTCTTTGCGGCTTTCCTTTATTAAATGTTTGGCTATGCACAGAGAATCGCTAATAACTGAGTCCGTATATTCTTGTAGCTAAAGAGCGTGCCTATAGGGAAGTGCCTATAGGGACTATTATTATATGTATATAGTAAACTTAGGAAGTGAAGTAAAATAAAGTGCTCTCGCTCGCTCCTTGCGCCTCAGTCAGCTGTAAGTATTGCATCATATCTCCTTGCACATTTCCCTCATTTGCATGTGTCTTTGACCTTCTCCTTTGTAATTTTCTAGGCTACAGCTGTAATCTAATAGTGCGCTAATGCAACTCGCAACTACTCCGACATCCCATACACAGACAGACATCCACATCCCAAGACAACACCCCCACAGAACAACATTTAAAACTCCAGACTCACAACAGACTCACTTTCACGGCACTGCACATTTTCATTCTATAATAATTATGTTCGCCTATTAACTTCCGGAATGAATTAGTGCAGCGTCTTCCCCTCCCATGCACCACCTCCGCATCCTCACCACCTTCATTCATCGCACACTCAACTGCTCCACACTGCACCCACGCAATATTATACTACAATTTGCAATTTTTAAGTTCAGCACGCTCCACGCACGCCTTTTTATTATCCTATCGTAAATATAGTTAGCATAGCTATAGCTTTCTTTCTTTCAGACAGATATAATACACAGGCTTAATTGCTGAAAGCCTGACCTTGCCCCAATTTCATATCGTGGGAGAATAACATGAACTTGCAACAAATAATTCTATTTAAACGACTAATATGTCAAAATCATAATCAACAATTCATCAATGACTCCATTAGTAATGTAGGTTAATGATCCTTTCGTAGGTTACTGCTATTATTTTGTAGTTGAATGGGCATCCATTCTGTAACAACCGTTGTTTAATTTTTAGTGCAGTATTTAAGCAATCTGCGATCTCATACCTGTAGTAGTTGTTTTTTGCTATTGCTACGAGATTCATGTGTGGTGAGCGAGGCTGAGGATTTCAAAGATCTAGACGTCTCTCTTGAGAGTGGATGAGAGTGATTGCTTGACTCTTTATTATTATATTATATTGTCAGTTACTTCTGAATTATCCTTTATCTGATGTTCATATCGTCGTAGCCAACAGAGCTAGTGTCATTGACTGTTTCTAAAGCACCACACAAAAATTACAGCAAAAGAAGCAAATAAAATTGAGACCTCTCTCACTCTTTTCATGGGCCAGAGATTTTATAGCCGAGAGAAAGAGAGTTCTATACTTCCCCACTGAGCTTTTGTTGCGTTTTGTTCTTTCAAGTCCCTGGCAGACATTTTCTTTCTACATTATGAGCCTCTCAGTCTCAGTCATTCATTGTCAAATTTCATCGTGGTTTTTTGATAATTTCTCCGTCGTCACTCAATTTAATCCGAGAATGCTCGGCAATGTCATCTTATAACTATAACTTTGTGTTTGCAATAGGAATGCAGGCGAAAATTCGATGCTGTTGTCGGGATATTTTTTTTTAACTTTATTGGATGTGACAAAAAACTTGGCGTGTATCCCCAATAAGTAAACTATCCTTTTGCGCTGATACATTTACTAAATACTTAAACAGCCACTTGAATATTTTAAAAGTTAGAGTGACTAAAACATTCTTGCTATATTCGATATGACGTTAAATAAATTCGGTAATGATTTGACTAGGATTAGGAAGGACTATATTATGGTCACCTCGGCCGAATATTAATTTCGCACTAACGGATTTGTTGAATAGAATTAGTAGAAGAAGGAGCTAATTAATGGATAAAACAGTCGAATGAAGATATTGAGGGATAATTAATGGCTACATAAAACAGAAAAATAGGACTGAAAAGGGATGGGATATTTAAGTGGAGTCTTTTAATTTGTAAATATTCAATTGTTGTTGGTTGTTGAAGTTTGTTGAGGCGGATTAGGATCGGTTGAGTTCCCTACCTACTCAACTCTCTTCTGGGCTGATCTAAGATGTCGTTGTATAGTCAGCAGATAGTTATTATAGCAGATATATAGAGTAGGGAGAAGAAAGTCAACTTTTGCGGAGAGTTGTTTGGTGAGAAAAGGCAGAAGGCGAGTTGGTTGGCAGAGAAGAAGTACCTGGGCCAGAATAAAAATGTCGTTGGGCGGGTAGTGTGCCCAAGTCGATGGTTAGCGTGTGGTTTGTCGTTGGGAGAGTTGGGGGACGTTAGTTGGTTGTTTGGGTGGTTCGTTATACTAACTAAAGCTATCTCCTCCAGTGTATTACTTAGTATTGCCCTCGTCTTTCTTTTTCTTTTCTTTGCTCTCCTTGTATTCTAGTCTGAGGAATGGAAGTCAAGTCAAGACGTAGAAAATACAAACGAGCTTTCCAATTACCCGGAGAGATGCTTGAGAGACTTCACAAATGAGTCAAATCCAAGAAAAATATAGAAAACCAAAGTTGGTGGCTGTGTGCTAGTAGGAATGCTGTCAACAGTCGACTCAGTGCAATCCTAAAGTTGAGTTGGTTGGTTAGAAGACAAGAAAGACGACAAGTCAACTCAACTCTTTCTCCAGATATCCCTTCGAGTGAACTTGGGCATGAAGCAATGGATGGATAGACATTCAAGTCGAAAAACCAAAATTAAAGTTAAACTACAATCTCCTCTCTTTCTTCTCGAGCCGATGGAAATAGGCTCTGCATCCTTCTATACACAAAAATCTAGCCATACACAGCGAAACTATTTTTCTACTTCTCTTTTGCAATCTCATGAAGGACCAATGGAGGAAAGATACAAAATATTGAAAATACCAACGCAATGCAAATGGAAATCCAATGCAATACTTTTCCATGTATTTTCCCTGTAGGATGGAAGGTGGCCAATTTGGAGGATTTCGATGTGGAGCAGCCCTCAAAATTCAAATTTGTCAAAATAGCCGCGAGAATACGAAAAGAAGACTACATTTTCGTCTTTGATGGATTTGCCATTATAGATAAAAAAAAACAAGTTTTTCTTTTTATATTATCTTTATATATTAGCTACATCTTAGAATTTAGAGGATGGGGATATATGCCAAGATGTATGCACAGACTTGGATTTTCGGCTACAAAAGCTTCCATGAAGGTACTTTGGAGGGAAGGATGGATGTGGAAGGAGGTTGGTTGGGTAAATGCCAAGGTGTACGGCAGGCACAGGCGAGGAGTGCAACGGAGGTAAGGAATGCACATCCGAGATATTTTCCCGAGCATATTTACATGTAGCCATTGTAATCTGTGGAATAGATATTTACTGTTGTTCTAGACGACTCAAACTATCCATCACTTGGAAAAAATCTTGGTGGAAATAGATTTCCTTCGTACTCTTCTACTTTACTAATGGTAAATGAAAGTAAAAGTAACCTTCGCCCTCGTCTCGTCTGTCTGCCAAGCAGAGAGGCAGACTAATAAATATACAGCAGGTAAATAGAGTGGAGTCCCGGACAGCCTATCTCCCGACGCAGCCCGCCCGGCACTCCCTCCAACTCATTCATATATGACAAATAGGAAAATAAATCATAAATTTTCAGTTTTCAAATCAGGTGTGGCCTTTCTCGCATCCCAATTTCTTTTACCTTATGGCTCTGAGCTCACCTTATGGAATTACCGAGCCAACGAGCTACGCTTCACTTCACAACTCTCACTGCCTCTCAAACACAACAACCACAAATGCAATTCCAAAATGACGGCAAAGAGATCCCGCTCCTACTTCCACCACCAGAACCACTCTCTACTTACCCGGGTAGCTATCTCTGCTGTCCGATCTACTAGGCACTTCTCTTCACAAGGCACCTACTCTTCAGACGTCCTACCACCCATTCCTACATCAATGTCACTAGAGAGCGGAAAGCTGGAAGCCAAATTCTATTTTATTCGAAAGTTATACCTAGCTAATGTCACATAGTTGACTTGACCCAATTGAATTTATTTTTTGAGTTCCGATTTTTATCTCAAAGACTAGAGCCACAGATTTGGGACGAGCTCTGAGATCAAAATTTTCAATTTGAAAGAAATTTCTAATTCGTTGAGTTACTTCTTGTTTTTTAATTAAGACAATTTTTAAATATTCCCGTTTTTTACATCAAATTTTTAAACGGTTGCATTAAAAAAAGTTTTCCAACTTCAATTATCAATTTATGTTTCCATGATCCATGTTCGATTTTTTTAGTCGAATTTATTGTCTATTTTAAGGTTTGAGCTATCCAACCTCTGATAAACAGAAAGGTTTTCTGGTTGCAAAATTGTTGTTCATAGCCAGTAGAACACGGGAGCGTTTGGTTGGGAATGTGATGGAATGGTGTGCACATTGTGAACACAGAAGAGAAAGCGGTTTTGACATAATTTGGATTGATTAGTTGTGTGTGCATTACAGTATGGAATAAGATGCCGTGAAATGAATGGATGAATTCTCTTCGCTTGCGGTTTTCACTCGAATTGCCTGCTTCCTGCCCTTCTTTGCCAGTGACGTGACATGTTTATGACTTGCTAACTCTGTTGTTCTTCTGCACCGTACCTGCCACTACTAAACTTTAGGTACATCTACTGGAGACCAAATTGCTTGGTGGTTTGTTCTCTTCGGCTCCTTTTCAACTTAGTCTTGCATCTCATTATTTTCCAACGCCTATCAAAATGTCTCTACACATATTTCCTTCCTCGACGATCATTGATCATCAATAACCCTTGCGCAATTTTTAACAAAATACAATTTACTGCAAAAAATGACTGATCAAAAAATACAACTAATTATTCCATTTGTCTTGCTTTCACTCACGAGTGCTCGAATGAGCTCGCGAAAGGCTAAGTCGCATTCCTTCAAATATTTTCCATTTAAATGCCAATTTTATTCGTAATTTTTAAATAGTGAGTTCTTCACGATTAACGAAAATCTCTATTATTTATTTGCTTTTACTAATTTTGAAATTAGCAGTTAATTCTAAATAATCAAAATTCGAGGAGTCGGTGAATAGTTTCAAATAATTACATAGGTAGATATTAAACTTGAATAAAAACAAGGCCAAGTTCTAACAACTGTTTTAGATGGGTGTCGTTAATAGCAGAATTTTCAATGATGAAGTTTTCATAGACAAAAAGTTTTTAAAATTGATTTGTAAAAACTCAGTTATGGCCAAAGAGAAGTATTTTAGGGAGCACTTTTGATAAAATTTGTTGCTCCAGGTTTGAAGACTAGGATTCAAGATTTTTTATAAAAGCAATTTTAGTATTGTTATGACTTGTAAGTCACGGACGGGACATCCTCATCAGATCAGAGTATTGTTGCTCTATATGAAATCATCGCATCCGTATAGAAAGGAAAGAGAATTTATTTTCTGTCTGGGAATGGTCTCGCTAGCTTAGCTGGTCTGTGGCACGAGTAGATTGAATTGGTCTGGATGTTTTGGATTGAATTACGTGGAAGTAGAGTGATGGGGTTAGGCTACAAGAGCACTTTTGTTTTCTCTCAATCATTTCATTTTTATGCATATGTATCTCTGCCTATCTCTGTTAAAATATACCCAAGGTACTTCGGCTGTGACGTCAAACATTCCTTACTTTTTCACTTAATGTGAATTACAATTTTCATATCCCCCCTTCAAACATCACACATCTTCCTCCATATCCTTATCCTTATTGACAGTACGGACTCCTTATATTACACATATCATACTATTCGTACTCTGTTGTACATTTTCGTGTGCATAGATATAATATTCAATATTTTTATATTACGCAATCTGAGTACTTGTTAAATGGAATGCGAGGAAACAAAGTCCAACAGGCATGCACTTAAAAACCGAAGACAAAACTTTATTTCACTTTGTTCCGGAAATTCAATCTTTTGCAATTTTCGGTTCACTGTCACTTTAGGCATATAGCATTTTTGTTGCACAGCATATTCAGATATTATTTATTCATTCATGTTTTCTTTGAATATATACGGGTACCTTTTTCATATAAAAAAAATTTATCAAGCAAAAAGAACTGCACAATTTGCAGGAAATTATAGTTTTGTTCCATGGTAGTAACTACACATTAAAGTCAACTTAAAGTGGTCAAAGATCCAAACAACATTCTCCAAAATATTCAAGAAAAAATATTCAAAATCTTAGTGAAACCTGTTGAAAAGGAGAATGGATCTATTTTTTTTTATTTACGACTTGCGTTTACTCCTTTTCAAAATCCAATTTCAATTCTTTTCATTTACAAACGCCTTCGTTACTTTTCTTGTAAAGTCAGCAAATCCATTTTTGTCCGTAATCAAATCTACTGGCGCAGGTAATCAGAGCCCATTGAAAATGTTTAATATTGAACATGCATCAACCCACACACCTTAACATATGAACCTGAGATGATATAACTCTGCAGGGCGTAATAGCAAAAGTCCAAGTAAACACCTCTCAAGTAACTCAGGACTCTCTAATGCACAAAATGAAATGCTGAAGTACACTGGCAAACTCTTCTTCTCCTATCTGCAGAAATTCGGAAATTTATTTAGTGCGCTTGGATATACGTCGAAATAATGCAAATATATTATTGTATTGGACATGCGTATTTAAAACCGATCTACACTTGCACATGTGGTGGAATCCTAGAGATCGACTGGCATTTTTTATTATTTAACCTCTTTTAGTGATTGTTAATAGAATACTGACAAGTGACCTTGTGGGATGTCAGCAGAAAACTTTCTGGTCAAATTTTTAACATATATATAAGTAAACTGTAGTTAAGGGGTACCTGGCAGTTTGACTACCTACTGGATTATTTGCGACAGAATACCTTGGGCTGAGAATTTTAAATTCTTTCCAGGTGGAATCCATACGTATATAGCTATGCCGCCATGGAGTGGTGTGCTAATTCAAATACAAAATTTCAATATGCTGATTCCGAGAGTTTAAAACGTACAGAGTTCCAAAAAGTACCAAAAAAGTTTGGCAAAATCTCTATGGTATGAATTTGCATTCTTGATATTTGTAGTTTAAACATGGAAAAAACAGAAACTACATTTTTGCAATATAATATTGCCACTCCATATAGCCCCAAATTTCAGCCCCTCAAATTGAAATTTAAAAAATCGCCCGCTGGTGATGGCTTGAATTGCCTTGATAAATATGGTTAGGTTTCGATTATCTCAACCTCATTACTCTAAGTTAATCCATGGAATCAGCAATTTTCAAATTACCAGGTACCCATTAATATGACAAAAAAATTCTATCAATGTGTGTTGTTAATTAGTCAGTACCTATCGTCCATTTCAATTCCATCCCTTCAATATTGTTTTTCTCAAAAAGGGGACAAACAAAAAGTGTGGCACCGGTTTTGTTGGAGTATTTTCATAATAAACTGTATATTATTTCTGTGAAGTAAACATAAATTTAGAAGATAATAGAAAATACGTCTCGCTGAAGAAAAGTTAACAGTTCATTTAAAAACTTTTTGTAAGAAACCGAATGGAACTTAAATATTGTCAATCACTCCAAATCTTAAGTGTATAAGTATGAATTCGTGTCTGTGTATTATGAATTATTATATACATCAGTCAAATGATTTTCTTAAAGGTAAAAAAATGCAAATATTTATCCTCTTTTAGAGGCTTAAAGGGTTTAAATGATGCGAAAAATACAATATTTTTGCATACCTAATAAAAAAAGCAAATTCAGATTAAAATGTCATTAAGGAATAATTGTATTGTATATGAACCCTGCAATGTGTGATATTTTTTCTTCAAATTCCTCCAGATAACTTTACTGTACAGGGAGAAGAATGAAATCTCAGGTTTTACTTTACAAAGCAACGTGAGGTAACATAAAGCCGACATGTCGACCCACATGCCATTGCCAATGATATTATAATCTTGGAAATACACAAAGGACAAATAAACAAGCCCCCTGACTTTCAGTGTGTGATCCGATCCGATCTGTAACGCTCAGGTTAGCAAAAGAGGAAACTCAAAAGTAATAGCTGTCTCTGCTAAAATGGACATTTGAGACGTTGCATGAAACATGCTTACGATAATAACAATTTGCTTCACAAATACAGAATACAAAAATCTGTTGGCAATTATATTGATAAAATAATTCTAATTTACATGTTAATTCGAGGTAATATATTTGCGAATTCTAAGACTAAAGACCAAAAGGCAGCAAATAGTACTGCACAAAGGTAATAAATTTGGATAAGAAATTATATATTAAGTAATAACCAGTCTATTTATATATTTAACTACATGTAGTTATACAAACGTTACATTTATAATATAACGAATGAACTTGCTGATGCTATTAGATCGATAAACAATGTTTTCAAATCTCTCTGCAGTAAGTATGCATATGAACCCTAAATATGCAAGCTACAAAATAGCAACAAATACAAGAAGTTGTGCTTCTAAGGATTTCAATTTACAAATATTCCTGTCAATCCATGCAGCACAGTTGAGGATGGTAAAGTTAATATTGTCAATAGTAGCGAATAGCGAACTACAAAAGATTTTTATTGCCAATGGGTGTAAACAGAATGCAGAGGTAGATTTCAACATTCTAAGCACATTTTAGTAGTGTTACTGTCCTCCACGTACACACACGTCGCACAGTAATAGCAAGACAGGTTAATCAAACACAAGGGACTTTAAAGCCAGATCTATTCAGGGCAGGTTACGTCAAGCCGTTCAAACCTTCAGAATTTTTTATGCAAATCAAACGAGCCCATTCAATAATTGGACTTGATTTCCATTCAAACGATTTTTTGTTTGTTAACCCTTGCAATTCGGAATGAGCACGATGGTTAAGTGGGATTCTTTGTTGACGGAGCTTGAACTTGTTCTGAGTCTGCCGTCAAGCACATTGATCTTTCTATTTCGCACAGGGCATCCATGTATATATACACTCGTCAGAAGAATTTTTTAACTAATGTGAACTAAGATTAGACTGAAGAGTACAATATTGTAATATACCCAGTAGTAACAGTGTACTAACTAACACCTGTAAGCACTGACTCATATTATTACATTATTCCTCATACCAAGATTGTTCCTCATTCCTAACTAAGGATGTAATGCATGTCATTCCTCAATAGTTTTATTGTTTCATTTGACTCTTTGGCAATAGCCACAACCATAAACCTAGGGTATAAATAGGTACCCTTAGCTACAAATAGATAAGGGACACTCGGACAACCATTCACTAATAAACATGTACAGTCCTTACGTTCACAGGCCAGCTCCCAATCCGTAGGTCTGAACGTTAAATACAAATAAGAGTTCTTTATGATTATTTTCAGTCCAATTTAATATTCATTTTATCAGAAGTATCAGGTATAATAGTAACCACAAGGATTTCATTTTAGAGATAAAACAATGTGATAATCCTATATAACTAAATGTTCACTGTGATGTAACAAAGGCACTAGGGTAGTCGATAACTACGCTTTCAGATGACTAGTTCTTTTAGGAATAATCCTAAATAAGGAGCATTATTTTTTTCATTTCATTTGTGATTGTTTGAGATTCGGCTATAGAGAGGCAACTCACCGTTACATTGTCATAGAAAATTCTGAAATAGCTTCAAATGTGAGTTAGCTCTGAAGTTACATTAAATAAAGATCCAAAAAAAAGAAAGATAATATTGAAAGAGAAAGAAATGTAATAAACGTCAATTTTTGACTTATCTGAGAATCACAGTCCATCGGATTCTTTTGTATTTCTTATTGAAACGCCGATATATTTTTGTCGTAAGCTCTACCTGAGGCAGCTATAGTGCTTTAGATTACAGCATAGCAGATTGTATGCATATGATTCTAAGCGTATTTCTTTTGTCTTGAAGAATTCCTTAGAGTAGAAATGAGTTGATTTGAGTTGCTGGGAGTTGGCTAAATGTATAATAGAGATAGTACTGCTAAGTATTCGTTTGTAGCCAGTGAGATCGGAAGTGCCTAGGGTGGCTACACCTATGACTCACCTGTGCTTGGCTTTGTTGTGCACGGCTCTCCCTCCTCGTCAAATGATATTTGACTCAAAAGAATTCTTTCCTTTTCTGTCTGTCTTATAGAATTTTTCGATTAAAGTCGCTATAATGCGTAGACACTTCCAGGGCCATTTATATTCCTTCACACATTACAATTACAAATGCTAGCTCCACATTTCTCTAATAATACAGATGCAGGAGGAGGAGGATGTTGGGTCGGGGCCTACAAAGAGGACTCTCCTACTTATAGCTAGCTATAGTTCCCTGTGCCTGGCAAGAGTGTTTGTTAAAGATGGATAAGGAAGGAACGGGATGTATCTTAGTTAGTGTTGACTTGCCTCCGTTGGCTTTCATGTCCTTTGCTTTTGCTTAACTTTTTTTCATTTCTCCGAATTTTCTATAGGAATGAATGAATGAGGTCGGGCTCACATTACGACAATGACAATGCATTAAGGACGACAGAGTCCTTTGTGTTATATTTTTAACAATCCTTAATAGGAAAAGGAAGCTCGTCAAAAGATTTTCCATTATAGCAGAGCACTTGCTCTCGTCTGACTCGCTACCTCCGCATATGTGTACATAATAGTAAATAAATTCCTACTGAGCATCACTACACTTACAATACTTATTCCTTCCACCGCCTTCTCCTCTTCCTTCTCTCATAAGTCTCACACGTACATGCATACGCCAACTAATGCAATACCTAAATGAAAAAGGAAGCATACAGGCGCAAGTGAGAGATATGACAGCGTTGTGTCTTGTCAGTCCTTCATGATTTTTTTATTTTACTTTCTCTACTTTCTACGTAGGTATATCTACTTTGGGTGTTAGTCGTATCATTAGTATTTAACTGTCACGACGTCAATATCTATTCCTCAAAGTACGACCTTATAATATCTTAGACAAGTATTTAATGGGAGTAGGCATGAAAAGGACCTACGGCTAATAACTGCATAGAAAGCAAAATAATATTATATGCCAAGGATTTGAATGAGGGATGGAGATAGGCAGCAGCATTTATCTGCTCGCCATAATGGGGAATTGTTGAAAGGTGAGTGGAAGTCGCAACGTCCCTCATTTTACAAAATTCAAAGATTCAGATGGAACGTGACAGAAGGGAAGGGAGCTGAGGTCTACATACAAATACAGACTCACAGGAATCACCGCCGTCGCATCTTACAGACGACCGGGAATCACCAACGGTTCAAATTGAAAATTTCATTGAGAGCATTAGTAGCTTTTTTTCCTCGCTAATTGGAATTGATGCATACAGATACAATTCCTATAGATCTATAGAGGAAAAATATTTTTTTATTGTAAATTCGATTATTGTGTGTGATATTCGATATGAACTATTAATATCCTTTTATTTTGGCGCTTTCCTAATTTTGTTTAATAAAGCAGTGGCATAATAAGAATAACATATAGCTAAACAATTAGAAATGAAAAAACTAGATACAATTGCAAATCTATTTTGTCAGAAAAGAAGAGGAGCAATTTCGATGGAATAGAAAAATTGGGACGGGCGGTGATTCCCGTCGGCTGTGAAATGGCAGGGCCGGTAGGAGGGATGGCGGAATGTCGGAGAGCCAGTGCCTCAGACATGGGAACTCACCGCCACTGACAGAGCCAATGCAATAAGTTGACTTTGCTCATTGTTAGCTTAGTAGGCTGAAGATGGGATCGGCTGTCGTCAGTGAGTGACTTTCCTTATTGTTAGACAGTGCTCAGATTTAGAAAGAAGAAGGGAAGCCCAACGATGTAATTCACAATAAGTCTTGGCGAATGCACATGAATCCTGACAAAGGAGGAAAAATCAGAGTCAAATTAAAATTATGGAGAAAGCAATATGAACATGAAAGAGAAATCTGTACAACTTGCTCGCCTCCTTTTCCCGCGCCCCACTTTCACTTTACTTTCTCTCGATTCTTTCCTCTCCAATTTCTTTCCTTTGTCGTCCCTGCTTCTTTCCTACCACTTCCCATCTCTACATATCCATCTTACCTAATACAAGGAGCTAGAGATGTATTTATTCCTTCTGAGACGAAAGCAGTGATCCTAGCCACTGTGATTGAATGGAGCAGCCACGCAGCCAGGAATCACCTCTCCTGCTACACATACCTATACGGACACATCCCTACCCTTCAAAAGAACTATTGTCCTCTTCTATTTATTAGAGCTAAAAATGAGTCCTCTCTCTTTCTCATTCTCACAGATATGGAATTCAACTTATTTCCTCCTACGACTTATCACTAACTCTCTCATCTACTCATCTGCCTGCACTGACAGCATGCGCTCACTCAAATAAATGTAAAATACTATTATCAAACCATCCTTTTCTCTTTCGACCATATTTGTCTTTTAATACTTTGCTGTTTGCAACTATTTCAGTCGAATTTGAACATACAGAGCAACATCACATGTAAATCCTAAACAAATCCAGTAGTTTCTTTAATGATACGTAAAATATTATTACTCTGTCAATCACATTATAGTCAGGGTTCTTTCCAGCCTTTATAAAATGTAATAGTAAACTGTAACTTATTATATCGTGAAGAGATAGTATATTTGAGTTGAACTTTCACCTTAGTCCAGCATTTTAAATAATTTGAATAGTGAAGAAATTTTAAAGGATTTTGTTCCTTTAATCCATTTCTTATATAAAAGTAGATGGGATATTGACAAGTGTGGATTTGATTTGCTAGCAGCCATGCACATTGTATATACATTGTATATATACATATATACATACAATCTTATAATAGAAAACGTGATGTTATAAGGTGGAAGAAGTAGCGTGGGTAGGGATAGATGTTGCACGTAAGATTATCTGAGTAAATTAGAAAAGGGAAAAGAGAGGTCTGTTAGGCGACTTTAAAAGATGCGATGAATATATATGTAGATGCAGATTGGAAAGTATAGAGGAATGTGTGGTGAGACGGAGATGTAGGTATAGGTGTGTGGGTGTGTGCGTGGTAGGGATGAGACTATCGATGAAATAGTAATTGTGTTAAGTGCCGTGTATGAGCTGGAGGAAAGCAAGTGTGTAGTGAGACGGAGTTATTCTAGCGTGAAGATAATAACGTGCGAGGAAGAGGAGTTAAGAGTTACGTTTCGTGGCGTTAACTTACTTTCCCGCACTCTCTCTGCCTATTCTAGCTTTTTCACGGAAGCTACTGGTGTGAGTATATGCTGATTGTACAGAGAGAGAGAGTCATATGGATGGATAGGACGTGCCTTACGATTACGAGTAATAACTGCTCTGTTTATAGTGGAGATAAAAGAAATTCAAGTCAAAGCTACAAGAAAATAAAGCGTTTTTCGAGGAATCTCGCTTTCACCACGAGATGTGCATTTCCATGCATCAGAGTATGTGGATATGTGTAGGAGCCTCGTCAGAACAGCCGCTACCTAGTTAGGAAGAAGTATGTGTATACGAGGAATAATATAAGAGGAGCAAATGAAGATGAGGGGAAAGGAGGAGATAAGACATCAGAGGATCGTAAACTGGTGAAAGTATTAATAGGAGGACATTAGAGACATGGATGTGTATAGAGTGGCCTGGAAAGAAAAGACGGATGGTTCATGTCCTGGCTTCGTTGGTTTGTCAGTTGGCTCTCTTCGGTTCGCTTGATAATAATAGGGATGCATCGTGGCTTCTTCCCTCGCTTCCTTCGTTCCGTCTCTTCCTTCTTAGAAATCCACAGCTTCACTTCTCAATTCTTTGATGGCTTCTTTTTTCATCTTTTCCATCACACCAACACCACTCCCTCCTCCTCGCTCTCCTTTAAGGGATGTCCACAAATCTCATCTTTCCCTCATTCCACTCATCTAGAACCATCTTCTCCGCACATAATCTCCAATTCCTGACTTCCTCTCTCCCTCTACTCCGACGACGACGTTTCTGAAGAGCCCCTCTAATGAAATGTTACATACGTAGCAGAAGATTTATATTGGGTCGTCCTGTGTGTGTGTATTCACATGTGATGCATTGAAGGATAGCCGAATGCAGAGAAAGAGAGAGAGTGAGAGAGTCTAAGAAAAGAAGACGTCTCTCCTTCTCTCTCCGAGTCTCAGAGGCTGCTATAGGTGTGTGTCGCATTTCTTTTGTTGTTGTATTGTCGGCTTCTTACATTAGTTGATTTGAATAAAGCACACGGCTAGGTAGATGCCGTACAAAGGACATTATTATGCAATTCCTTCGCCATCCCTTAACTTCTCTTTAATTTTTTCACACTCGGCTGTTGTGGAGGAGAGTTGGTGGCTGGAGAAATATGTGGAAGGGAGAGAGAGAGCGGCTGGGTGGCTGGAGGCATCGTCTTTGGAGCGTCCTGCTCTAAGAATTACTCAGTCTGCACATTAGCTTCAGTCTGGCACATTGTCTCGCTCTTTTGTTTCTCTGTTCCGAGAAAATGTCAAATCCCTTTAGGTTATTCTTTTTCCTCTCCACTTGAAAAATTAAAGGGATAGGAAGCAGAGATATGTTCCAATCCCAATCTCTACTCTTGCGTCTCAGCTACTTTCTTTCTTTTATTTACTACGCTCCTCTCTAACTCACTCACAGGGATATCCAAAAATCACTCTTCCGTCATCTCTTTAAGCACACTAGTAGCATTAGCACAATTTATAAAACATAATAACCTCCTATAATTATTTTCTCTTCCAATCTAATAAACCCCAACTAGCATAGCGCTCTTTTTCTTAGAAAACAATAATTTACAAATTCTAAATGCTAATTATGCTATAGATAGATGTTTATTCCTCCTTTTACACAATAGATATATACTGTGATTTCTAAACTGTATTATAAAATTGAAAAAACTTAAATCACCTACTCACAAGATACCCAGCATGGTTAATTGGGTAACGACCAATGTGTTTCCAGGGTTTCTTGGGCGGCTTTGGTATATATGGGAGGAAATATTATTAGACATTTTTCTCACGAAATAGTCAACGGGACGTAAACAACCCTTTTCTATCGTACTAATATTAATCCAATGGCAATTGACATGCCTCTTGGCTGGGCTGCGTCCCACAATACCTTGTCGAGTTTTGTTTACTTCCCTTAGCTGATTCTGGAGAAAAATGTCTAATTTCCTCACGTGTATACAAATTCCCACCAAAAAAAACCTGGAAACACATTGGTAACGACATATTTGTAGCATTTTTCTTGGTATTTAAATGTGACAGCTGCATTATAATAAGCCATTAGCATACTAGAATATTTTGTAGATTGGAGTTAATGATGAGGGGATAAAATTGGGAAAGGAAGGCGGAAGGGGATAAGAAAATCTATAGGTTGTTATTGATCTGCTGAGATGTAGTGCAGGGGATTTCTTTGTTTTTAGCGTGCGTGTGGCGGCGAGGACAGAGTGCTGTCCCCCGCTCTACGCACAACTCTGTCTCGCATTTCTTTCTTTATCTCTAGGTTAAATTAGTTCATTTGTTTGAAATGAAAGCTTTGCAATGCAACTGTGTCTGTGGGCTGCATTCTGCATTTTGCCACTTCCTCGCTCCTGCGATAAGTGATAGGTTGGCGAGTAGTTGTAATTAAAATGTAAATGCAGTCTAATTGCACGTAGTGGTGATGTTATTGTAGGGCTCTCCTGTTCACTATCATCTATACAGCCACATGCACATTTAGTCAGGAAGGTTATGTTTGGAGTGTCTATCCGAAGAAATCAGTTGAGACTGCACTCGAGATTTTAATGCTCATTTTATTAGTGATATAGCGGGTGGCTCGCTATAAGGAAGGCGGGGCTGGTAGGCGACACTCTCTTCTAATTATAATGCAATGCCAAATGACTCTTTCTGCGAGGAATGGGAAAAGGCTTCCTGCCGCGTGCAGGTAAAGTAATTGATGGGCAAAGTTAAACAATCTTTCTATAAATACATGTCTTTAGTAAACACTGGAAAACCTTTCTATTTATCTACTTTATTTCACTAAAGACACGGCCATTAACATAGTTTCTTTGTTGGCAGACACAAAGTACCTCCCTATATGCATACATGCCCTCTTTCTATAAATAAACATGCATCAGTGACACACATTCATAGCGCAAATTAAATTATCGCTCTGGCAATTTGTTATTTTATTCCCATTCCCACCACAAAATTAAATTCTCCTTCACACTTCCATGGCCCTACACTACAAAGTGCAAATATTTTGTACTCTTACTCAACACATGTTGTACACTATTTTCATCCACACACAGAGATACCTATAAATTGCTTCTTGTAATAAAAAGGTAAATAGTAACTTTATAGGAAAAGGAAATGATTTTTTCCTGTTTTCTATTTATCTATAGACACAGCAGTGAAAAGAACGATGAAAGAAAGCATTCGATAATTATATTACACAACCTAGGGACATAATTGAACGTTAATCTATGGAGTACTAAACGATTTTTGTAGAGTAATCACATTTTTTATTTTTAAACGCATATTTATTTAAGTATAAAGACGGCTAGCTTTTTAGAATTTGCTTTCTAACATTTCTGCAAAATCTAAAAATTTATTTGTTCATTTAATTTCTGAAAGTGTAAACGCAAAATCAGGCACAGTCACTGAATGAGCTTATTTTATTTGTGTATATGAAATAAAATAGCACTTCAGTTTAGGTATCTTATAAACGCAAGAAATATGAATGTAGTAGAAACTGGTTGGTCGTGCGACCTTGTTAAATAATGTGCGTGAGTGCATCCAGAATGCAGAGAAATATAAGTTTGTGAGAAAACTCATTTAGTGGAATCTTAATTCATTTTGTGGATTGGAGATTCCAGGAGTGCAAATGAAGTTGGTGTGCATTTGCACGCATCTATAGAAGTCGGAGGAGGTGAAATGAATGAAGGAGTGTATAAGTAAGGGACGAGGTGACGCATAAGAATTTATGAGTGTCTGCTTAGCCTTGAACAATCTCAACGAATCCGTTGTGTCTATTATTTCATTTGCCTCCACAAAGTAGCATGTCGTCTCACTCCATTCACAGATTTGTTCTCGTGGCAGAAATATTGAGAGAGTAAATATAGGCGACTATAGTGCGAAGAAGAGAGCGAGAGCCTCGTCGTCCCTAGTAAATAAGTAGAGCTGCTAAAACGATAATAATAATTTTCTTTCCGTCTATAGGGAAAGTTGCATGTTTGCCTCTTCGTAGGCATATACAGTCAGTGGCTATAGGCACGCAATTATTATAGTTCATTCATTTATTCATGGAAGTTGGTGGGTTGGTAGCGTGAACTGGATGGAGTCGCTGCTACTACGAAGAGCGAGAGATACTTACGCGCTTTACTACTTACTTGCTCCATTCATTCACCATAATAAACCTCGTGTACTATTTATAGCTTAAGACTTTACATCACTGCTCCATATTATTCTATTTTGTGCGAGATGCACCAAGCAGTCTCCTCACTTTATTTTACTTGTCGGCTATGTCACGCAGAGCTATAGGCACACTTTCTGCTGGGAAGCAGAGGGAGCTAGACTATAATTTTATTAGATTATGTAATGCAGTTCACTTTCTTCACTTCTCTCTCATCTCAACTATCTCGTCTTTCTGCCGTTCCACTCCCACCACCGCCACTCTTGACACTCATTTCCTTTGACTAATAATAAGGCACAGTGTGTGTGTGCACTCATTATTACCGCTCATCATCATAACCTTCCTATATGCAATCCATTCCACATTCAAATTTCCACATTATTATTTTACATAATATACATTGCCAATTTATGTCGCTATTTTCTTTTAGCTTTGTGTACACACATTAGTTCAATCGTTATACATAATCGGGCCGATTATTAGAATATCTGTCGCTATATAATTAAATTTCTAAATTCACTGTTCAGGACGACCATATAGGGATGAAATACAAATCCCTATATTTCAATCTATGAAACTATTATCAGAGATGAATATTAAGTAGGTATATTATAGGTCTATAGTAGATAACATTATATATTTATATATATATATATATATATATATATATATATATATATATATTACAAATTAAAGTCACGTTAGCAACTTATTTGAGAAGGAACCAACCTATGTCTAGCTAGAAACTATTGAAATTATTTTTATTTAATCCTTACAATACAACAGGTTTCTTTTCTTACTTTGTTACAGCATGCCTAATAATAGAGCAGGAGACGTAAATTGAAAAGTTTTCAGGTCAGAAACTCGTAAGAATATTTTTTAAATTTTAACGAGGTTACATTTTGAAAAAGTACTCATCTAATAAATATGTCCACATAGCTACATTAAAAAGTGATTAATTTATTATTGATGTCACTAATGGATGAGTGGAAATACATTGCGGTTTTTGTGATGTTGAGGCAAAGGGAAAGGCCGACTCGACAGGCTCTACGCATTAGCCATGAATTTATTAGATTTTGAAGCGTAGCTTTTAAGAAGTAGTGGCTAGGACTGCATGTTTTTGTTGTGATAAGACAGAAAGTAGCGTTTAGTGTAGTGTTGCGTGTTATTGTGGTGGGTGAGAGAATGTAGTGGATGGATGGATGGAATGCGATGGAGTTGAGTGTAACGCAGTTTCGCTCACAGGGAAAGTCCTACTTCAGTTATTCATGTATGTGCATTTCGGATGGAGTCTAAAAGGAGGCAGAGACTGAGCCCACGTAGCTAATAGCCGAAATGTGGCATAGCCGAATATAAAATATTCACATCGGATAGAATGGAATGTAATCGGTTTGCATTGCTCAAATCATTATGCAACTTTTAAATGGGGCATGAATCTACATACTTATTCTTGCTCTTTACAGTGGAAGATGCACTTAGCCTTCATTTTTGTAATTGGTCCAATTATACAAGTTGACAAGAAAACATTATGAAATGGCTATCATGAATCATACAAAAAGTAAAATTGAAAATATCTGATATATTTTGTTAATTTCTACGCTGTGCCCATTGTCCATGTCATAACTATGGATAAATGTTAGTGTAAACACAAAACAACAGATTTATTACTTGTCCCTAATAATAACGTTGGCAATAATAACACAAGTAACTATTATAATATGCACATATCAAAATATAAAATGTATAAATAAATATAAAAATGTATTTAGTACAACTGTGTGTGTTTGTGTAGTAAAAAATGGTAGGTAGATAGGTATGGAGCGTTAAGAGTAAGAGTTGTAGGGATAAAGGAGAATGTTGAGCTATGGTTTATCACTGTCGATATGTATATAGGCGTTATTGTGGTAGTAGTCGTAGGTCGTAGGGATATAAGGGTTTGCGTTATAAGGAGAGTGGTGCATTGTGTTGGAGCTGGAGGGTTGAAGTGTAGTGGCTGGGATGCTGAGAGAGGCTGGGCGGATGGACTATGGACCATCAGATGAGAGGATCGACCAACCGAAGCCAAAGGCCACACCACCACAAATTCTCTTCTTCTCTCACTCCCTATAGAATCAGAGCCTATCTCCCTGCACTCCGACTACATTCTCTCTCTCTCTCTCACTCCATATAATATCCACAATATCCAAAGAAAGTCTACACTCCGACCGTCTGCCTTCTTGCCTTCTCTCTCTCTCTCTCTCTCTCTGTTGTTAATGCCAACTAAAAGGTTCTCTCTCACAACAGCTCCGCATGTCACATCCCAAAAGCTTTCGTCGGACAATAATACTTCTCTCTCTCTCTCTCTCTATCGCATCTCCGCTCCATGTACTTATCGTAGTATGTATATGCATACATTATATTATTATTTCTCTTTTCATGCGACGTAGGGAGCTGGAGTAGTGCTACGATGCAATTATGATATAACCCTTTCATTCTCAGATTCCCAGTAGCAGGTCCATTCCATTTACTACTCCCCCAGATCATTCACACGAATCCATTTCATCACAAAGAACACTCACTCCCTTTATTTTCTCTCTCACCGAGAGCCATGTTGCATAAAAACCTAATTCCATATCTAAGGGGCCTCTACACCCATCCACACCCTATTCATAAATAATTATTTTCTACTCCTAGATCAACTAAATTCCTTGCTTCATCACCACAAACAATTTTCTAAAAGCAAATTCTTTACATGAATAATATGTAAATGCAAAAATAGAATTTTTACCCAATCAAAACCCCTCTAAATATAAATAAAAGAATAGAAGTACCTACCTAAGTCTCTATCTGTGTAATATCGTAAATGATCCATTATCTTTCCAATTGGTTCCTTATTATAATTTATAATATAGACATTGTATACAAAGTAATATACGTACATTTAAATAATGTTATCTCCAGGTGTGTAAACATTTGCACTACTATAATGAACAGTTTCATTGTTTACAGTTTAGTGCAGCATTGGAAAATAAAATTGTTAGCAAACTTATTATTTTATGCTACTATTTTAGATATTATAATTAAGAGAATGATGTAGGATACGATAACACATATACAATGTAATTACATCATTCCTAGTAGGAATTATCATTATTATGTACGATAAAACAATTTGTAGTTAAATAGCGCATGAATGGCAGTTAGGCGAGGACTAAGTAGGTAGCTACTTTGAACGACAGTAATTCGTTGAGCATTGCGTGATTAGAAAGAGGATGAGAGGGGAGAGTGCGAGGAGATGAGAGAGGAAAGACGAAAGAGTTCGGATTGTCTTAGGGAGAAAATAATATTTCTTTGTAGGGAAAGTTGTATTGATTTGTATGCATGGACGGGAGCGTATTCGCATCAGTCGCATCACTCGTACAAATATGAATAGGTAGTTTGTCCTTTTTGAAAGCGGGTGGCCCACCGACAAGCGGGCATTTATCGATCCAGGGCCATCACATCCCATGCTAAATCCCATCTCTTGCCAGCTATTGTGTATTGTGTCCCTCGGAATTGTAGTGCAGCGTAGGTATGTGTGGGGGCGGAGAGAGAGAGAGGGAAATATTTGTGTAGTGCCGATACAGCATGTGCCACACTGTGCACACATCCTCACTCACTCACCCTCACTTACTCACTCACTCTCCTTTCACAACAACTACACACGAGGACTACCTACTACTACAACAATCCTCCATACACACGTACTACACATATTAATCATTTACTATTATCTCCACTCGATATGCAAATTCATCGCATATTTTCACTCTCTCCCAAAACATCGCTAGGCCTCATACACTTATCTCTCACGTTTGTTTCTCTATATCCACGCCTCTGATCACCAAATACATTTCACTGCGACTCTTCTGCATTGAAACAGCCTGACTATGCAAATAACATAGACACGAAAACACATTTCTGCACCAATAATGATTATTAATCATAATTCTGCATGGAATGCTCTGAGAACTGCTCGGTCAGCAACAAACTCCTAACTACTTGCTTATTTGCAACAATCTACACAGCTATTAGGGATATGTTCATGCACTGAAATATCAAGAGTCCCAAAAGTCAGTTTAGAGTTAGAAGGAAGGAATGAGAAGTAGTTGGTGTGGTGGGTGATGTTTGCGCACTTTGTTTTTTGCAGTGTAATTTTAATCGCGAGTAGAAGTAGTCGACAAAGGAAGGAGAATATTTAGTGACAAGGCTATGCATTACTTACAAGATAGGAATGCAAGTGCAGTGATTATTTGTCGATTAGAGTTAGTGCTAGTGGAAGGGATATTTGCGGGGAGCTAGCTGCCTGGCACTATTTCCTAATGAAACAAAACAGTGGTTAAAAGGTTTGCATGAATCTAGTGTAGAATAATAAAAAGAGAAACGGAGAATGTGGATTTGTATGATCTCCGTTTATCTTCTAGAATTTCTCTGGTGATTTCAGCGATGGCTAAAGGAGCGAGGTGGCTATAGCAGAGGTAGACAAGGCAGAGAGATGTGCTATGGAGAGAGAGAGAGAGAGAGAGAGTAAGTTGGTAGGTGGGTAGTGGATGTGATGGCAGAGTCGTCGTTGCTTCGTGAGTATGAGGAGAAATCTATTATAATATTGAAAGAGGAGCTTAGAGAAGAAGAGTCAAACAAACACTTTGGCTTTGACTGTCTCGCTCTGCCTTTGTCCGCTCTTTGGAGTTTCTTGGTAGGAGAAGAAGGGGAATGGATGGAAGGGAATGAGGGCAAGCAAACGGATCCAGGCACAGTTGATTTGCTATATGTATGTATGTATTTGGTTATGGCACTCAAACTACTTTGATTCTAGATTATCTTTCAGACTACTGGCTTGGGTACTCTTTCCTCTCTCTCTCTCTCTCTCTCCGCTTTTACTTGGAGACTCTGTGAACGGAAATCAGATTCATTTTAATATAATTCTCGACTCTCCTCTCTTTTCCTCTTCTCTCTCTCTCTAATGTAATTGGAAAGAGAGGAACGAGAGTGCACAAGATCAGAATCAAACTCCGGCTATGCCTCTACATACCTTGTCAGACCAAACTCAACGACAGACTCCTCTATAAATATTATCCACTCCCTTGTCTGTCTACATACACACAGGAGATATAGGCACACAGAGCAGAGCCAGAGGAAGGGCAACGAGTACACTACATAAATTCACCAACCATGAATCACAAAATCAAAAATATAGAGTTTTCACGAGCCTTTCCTTAACTTTCCCTCACTCTCTTTTGATTTCCTTTCTCCTTCCACATCTCTCAAATAACAATCGATAGATTTATATACCCTCTGCACTTATACATCTTTCCTATTATGCAAATTCAAGGCAATCAAACTAAAAACAGTCATAGCTCACTAAAAGTATTGTCTTTTTTTCAAGGAGATGGCTGTCCATTTATGCGATGCTCTTCTTTCTACTCGACGCTCTCCTTCCAACGTCTACCAACAAAACTCTTTCTCAACATCCACTCTCCTCCAATCACTACTACCTCCAACAAGTAAACACCCGCACATCCAATTCTTTCAACTCATCACTTACTTTTAATCATTAAACACAATTAGATTTAAACATTAAGAAATTAACGCATGGAAATTACATGCACTCACCGTGCTCGAGTACCGTAAAAATAGTTACTTATTTTTTGTTTTCTATAATAACAGATAAGCACAGAAACCATGCTATATAAATTATATCTGTTTTGTAAACACACATTAATTACTTAAAACTCTTTTCAAAAGATATTCCAATTGACGTTACACAAATAACAGTACCAAGTACCACAACTACCAGGTATTCAGGCAATACTTGTTTATTTCACGTAGATATAAGCAATATAATTCTACTTAAGGTTTCGGAACGTAAGTGTTGTTGTCATTATAATTTTGTTATTGCGAACCAAACTCTTTCGAAAGGTTGCATGTTTGTTTCTGACTAGATCAAAACATTTAAATTGATTCAGTGACGCAGAAAAGTAATTTTGAAACATTTATCGCAAATAGTTTCTGTTTTGAATTAATTTTATTTACCATATACATGAATTTATAAAGTCTGAGAGTCTTAAACAGCAAACGGAGGTAGTTATATAGTTAATTTAAATTGCATAGCTTACTTCATTCATGGATGTATATAAATAATTACTGACGAGAGAGACTTTCTTGTGTATGCCATAAAAAATTGTGCTGCAACTGGCTGAAAGTACTCTCTGGAAGTATGTACATGTAATAATATTATTAGCATGCCAAAGACATGAATAGTAAAGTAAATCACCAGAAAGTTCAAGGAAGTAGATTATTTGCTACATGCTACAGATGGATGCCACTCTCATGTCTTTATACCCAAAGGAACTTATCGTCATAATCCGTTAAACAAATATTTCCTTTATGATTACACCTACTAAAGCCATAAATCCTGCTTAGGTGTTGCACTAAATACGCTCCCTGGCAATAGTTACAATCGATAGCCCCACCAAACAACTTTATAATTCCTAATTTCACAACAGAAACCAGGAACTCTCATTCTACTATTGATTATGGATGGACAAAGTGCTAATTTCTCACGGATGATTTCCTCATTCACCTAACTACCGCAATAACAGTACCTATTCGTATTATAGGCATTGTGACTACTTAGCACCTTTTCTGCAAACTAATAAATAATGACAAATATTATATTTTGATTGTGTTTTTTGAAAATTATTGTTAATTTGGCTGAAATTCTGTTGTATTTAGTTCCTGTTTGAAAGAGAGAAGAAACAATATGTTTCTACAGCTAGTGATAAAGGATTAATAGGCAAATTGTATAATAAATGAAGGATAATTGGGATTGCCATAAAAGTTGAAACGAATAAATAAAATTCTGTAAAGGATAGAAAGATAAATTTGCTCCTGAATTTATTTTCATCACAAATTACTATTACACATACAAATTATGTTTTGGCACTAATATTATATTTCTAAATTGTCCGTTGTTAAACAGTGAAATCCCATTGATGTCCCCTCCTGACAGAAAGCTACTAAATAGAATCATGTGCTTTGTAATGACATAATTATTTAGTGAGAGTGTTAATCATAGAAACCCCGAAAACGCAGAAAATTTATATTTATAGCCTTTGGGAGCAAAGATAGTGAACTATTAATAGATTGGCACAGCTTTTGTAGTTTGTGGGAGGGAAGGAAGCAAAGTTTAGAGAAATAGGTGAAGAAGTGAAGTTGATACGTAAACGTACTGTTCTACTATAGACAAGGACAATGCAATGAGATGCAACGGAAAACGCATAAGAGAAAACTGGAAGAGAGGAGCTTTTGATTGTCTAGCGAACTAAGAAAGGCTGCAGTTGAAATGAGATGGGATGCATTTTCCATTCTATGCCTCTTCCTCTGGAATTGATCTCTTTTCCTCGCACAGAACTTCTACACTCAACTCCTTCACAATTAGCTGACTGAGCAAGTGTTCTCTCATTGTCTACAAGTGTTTAAAATTATAATTCTCAAGTAATAACTTCCGCGAAAAGAATTTCTCTCCTAACAGAAATTATTAGGAGAGCAAAATATACAAATAATCACTGAATTCCTAATACATAATCCTTGACATAATTATCGACAAATATTTTAGCAGTTATTATTAGAGAATTGCTTTCTGAAACTACAGAGTGACATTTTGTTGGCAGTTTCCAGTAAATATTTACAGAATTTTATCTTTATATTTTATTTTCTTTTGCACAGTAACATGTTGAGTCATAAAAGCTACTTTTTTATAGCATGATCCATAATTCGAAATCTGTAATAATTACAGATAACATGAACTCTCTAACTTAACAATAATTATTCAATATAGTATCATTATTTATCTCCACATTTAATGTCAATGTATTGTATGCATTGAATTTCTTTGATATGGGTGCCAGAGCCTTAGCGATGAGTTTGTTGGCAACACGATGCTCTGCTTTTAACTTCGTGCATCATACGAAAAGCAGCAAAAGAGGTTTTTTAAGCAGAGCGCTAACAAAAAAGCCATTCATGAACGAGAATCTCAAAACTGGACATATTTGTATAGTCAATAAAGTCGTCAGAGTGTACTATTTAACAGATATGTAATGACTTGCTAATTATTGCTACGTTTATAATAATATCGCCTGAAGTGAAAAAATTGTATACGAATTAGCAAATTATCTTTGACCCTGCGGAACGAAAGATATGCAAA
Organism: Tomocerus minor; assembly: GCA_009936455.2. Taxonomy (NCBI): domain Eukaryota; kingdom Metazoa; phylum Arthropoda; class Collembola; order Entomobryomorpha; family Tomoceridae; genus Tomocerus; species Tomocerus minor. The sequence continues at coordinate 27,392 of JAAAYG020009538.1, read as the reverse complement.
TCAATTGCAGAAATACTTGATATAATAAAGAAATTAATTGATGGAGCAATTAAATTATTTCTGCCTACCATTAATTCATAAATTGACCACAGCTATAATTAAAAATCTGTCCATTTATAATTTAACAGATACATTTAGCAAAGTGCTACGTACAGCATGCGTAAGGATTTTTAATGTAAAAAAACGGTAAAATTTTGAGGCAAGAAGAAGGGAATGTTAGAAGTGGAATCAAAATGTGTGTGTAGTTGGAGGAGAGAAAAGTATGTAACCATAAAAGGAATGGAAAGAGTGAACTTTGCAAATCCTCGGAATATCTGAAGGATTTGCAAAGGGAAAGAAATGGAATGGAAGTGGCGTAAAGAAAAGTAAAATATTGTAAAGGATGGCGTTTTGTGGAATGATTGTGGACTGAGTGAGTGCAAGAGTTGAGTTGACTGCTGTAACTAAACTAAACTAAAGGGAAGGGAACTGAAAGTGAGTGAACTAAACTGAAGTGAACAAGTGAAGTCAACGGAACTCGACTGCAGAGTACACACCAAAGTAAGTCAACTAAGTCAGCACACACACAGAAGATGTGATGGGAGGTTAGCGTTTATTACATGTACTTTAACACATAAATTTGCTGACAAACCATTGTAACAGATTTTTGCGTGTACTTCCTTCGCCTTTCCTCCTCTCTACACTCAACTTTGCCCACTTAACTCCACTCACTTATCCCTCTCTAATAATATTCCGAACAGAACACTATAGCACACTGGCACAGTCATATAGGTACCATGTAAGCACCAAACATTTAACTTCATAGCTAGTAGGATATATTTAAATATTTCATGACCTTCCCAATATCTAAAACTAAAAATAGTTGTCGTTTCAAAGGGAACATTGTGAAAATCCATTTTATTTGTAACTGAAAATCCGTTATGACATAATGTGACTAGCTCTAAAGAGGCAATGAAAACTAAAACTATAGAGTTTCATGAATGGACAAATAGAAATAATTGCGATGATGGGCCATGATGATTCAATTAGCAGAGTCATTGCGCTCTAGGAGTCATAAGGAGTAAAACCAAGGAAAAGTGAGTGTGTAATAATAAGAAGCGGCGGGTTATCAGAGTAATTAATCAGTTTTAACGAGCCGCATAAAAGTCGTCAGTAATAAAACAACTCACGTTTTATTTAACCGGAATAGCCTGAATTATAACCGTAGATACGAGGAGGCAAGGGCTGTAAAAGAGCTAGAAGAAACTTACGGAAACTTTCACTGCCTTCCACTGCGGAAAGAGAAAGGAAATGGGAGAAAGAGAATTTTGTTCCGCTCGCTGCCGGGAGATGGCAGGACGCGTTGCCCATTTCCCTCCTCAACCTCTCTGCCTATTCCTCAACTGAGCGACGCGACCCTCAGTTCTCATCACATAAAATGACCATCCCCTCGTCCATCTTTACATACATCTCTTTCCGATCATTACTCATAATATCTCTTCAGAGAGACATTTAGCACAACAAAACTTTATCTACAAAGTATTATAATATTTTGAGTAAGCAATGATGAGAAAGTCATCATAGTTTATAAATAAAATAAAATATGTGAATATTGAGAGTCCGACTGAGACAAGCCATTGATTTCAGTCTTTATCCCAATATTTCATATTTACTTAAATAAGTAAGTACCTAATTAATGTTTTACTTATATTGCCAACAACGCTCACAATATTACACTATTTCTACTATACAATGCAGCAATCATTTTAACAATAAAACTACCTACCTTAAGTTTTGACGGTCTAAAGAGCGAAAGATTTCCAAAAATGGAAAACATTTAGGATATCAGTCTCAGTTAATTGCTACAGTATAATAGGCGAACGATTTACATAATTTTGAGAATAATTTGCAACTTGTTCGAATAATTTAAAAATTTCATGACGACAAATGATTCAAATCCCTTTTCTGTATAATAATCTGAATAAGGAATTATTTGATATGGACTTCGGATTGAACGCCTCATCAATCATTAATCACGTGTCGTGTAATGGATACTTTTGTGTTAGGGATTAAGCTGAAGTGATACATCTCTATGTAAGTTGGAGTCCTAGATTTCTATTATCGATTTCTGCAAAGTCAGGCCTCAGTATCAATGATTTTTAAATTTTCATAAAGTTGATGCGCAATTGTTCCTACTACTAGAGACAAGAGAGAGAGAGATCTGTTCAGTGTTCATTGTTGTTACCTTCTATTCCCACATCATCTAACAAACGAATTACTAAACTTTCATTGAAACTAGAACTGAGGTGACAAGTTTGGCTGACACCACTACGTACTTACATGATGCACTACATAACTGCACAAATTGTATATTGGATGTATTCCATATGCAACCTTAAACATCATTGCGTGCTACCATTCGGTTATTACTGAAATGTAGGTAATTAATTACTAATTTCACTTTGGGGGAAGGTGAGATTACTGCGAATGCTTTAAAAGCTGCACCCAAACTTCATTTGATTTCAGTGAGTGTATCAAATGTGAGGGTCAAAGCAATAGTGAAGTATTTTAGCCAATAAAAATAATTTGTAATGGTGTGTACTAAACTTAAAACTGATTGTTATTCGATCTTTGCAAAGGAGGAGAGCAATTCTATGTCAAACCATGAAATTAAATCAAATCGGAGCAATTCTACTTCAAATTTTAGACTCGAGTCTGTCTTTCATGTAGTTTCCATGTTTCGAAGGTTACCGATGTTTGAAAAACTCTTTCAAAGTTTTATTAGAAGTAATAAAACCGGCTGACACTATTCATGGCTTGTTAATAGTTGAAGGCCAATCGAAGAAAATAATTTGCTTGCTGTTAATATATACTGTTTCAATTATATACATCCTTTTCATATGCATTCAGATAACAATGACTTTCAAACAGTTATGTAGACTAGAATTGCACGCGTAAATACGACATGCATGGAAAAATCAGTTCACAAAAATTAGGAACTACAAATAAAACGGATTTTTTTCTGTGCATTGAGTCAGAAGAGAGAATAAAAGAGAAATGAATAAGTTTCGGGTATTTGTCGGGGAGTAAATGTATGTGGGTGGGAATCTGTTGTAATGTGGAGTGGAGGGGTGTGTTGGATTGTGAGTGAGTGTTTTAAGATGGCGAGTATTTCGGGTGATGGCTTAAAATGGTATTAGATGTAGATTTGTAAAGTTTTGTGGGTAGATATGTAGATAAGGCGGGTGTGTGTTGGAGAGAGCAGAGGTCTTGTGACAAGGAACAGGATCTGGTGACATGACGAAGGAAAAGTTGACGACTATGATAGTGTAGAATTGTGTGTAGTCGTGAGTGAGTAGTTTAGTTAGTGACATGTGAGGAAGTTGACTGGATGTGTTTGTTAATGCTAATGCCGAGTATCTGTGAAGAAGTACGAATTGATGTGGTTTCCCCGCATTACCCTCCGCTGCCTTCATTTCGATATCCACGCCGTGCCTTTTCCTCTTCCACCACGCACACGATTAAGTGAGCAGCGTCCTTATTATTTTCTTGACTCTCTCACCGACGTGCCATCCTTCGCTCTCTCTCAAAGAGACACTCACAGATGAGCAATGTACATAGACAGACAAAGAGAGAGCCTAGAGTTGGGATCACACCATCGTCTCTTCATCTATCTTTTCATTTTATTTGATATTTCCTTTCTAAAAACAATTTTTTTTGATTTGATGACCGTTTTAATTTCCCATCACGCAGAGGGTCATTTTTCACCCATTTTTCATTTGGGTCTATCCAAAGCAGATAGGGTTCCCGCAAGGAACAATTAAAGGTCCGTTGAGCTTGTATATACAACTGGAATATTTCGAGGGATATTACTGGAAATATTCATGATACCTAGTCCCAAAAGTATTAGCTGACTCCGCTGGTATCATCCTTGTTTGAAATGTGTTGATTTGATCGTGCATTCATTGGCATGTCATTGTTTTTTACTTGGGATGGAATGAAAAGATTTTATTTGGTCCCAACTCTAGGAGAGAGCCTTATTGCTCACAGTGACACAAGTAGCCAAGTGGAAGTCTGTATGCAGAGTCTGTGAGTAATAAATAGAGATGTAGTTATGTGTATGTGTGTGAGGGAATACGTGTGAGTATGTGGCTATTATTATTACGTATGTATGTAGATAGTCGGTGGCTCGGATTTGATTTTGATGTTCTGTTCTGTTGGTTGACTTTCTCCATTTCTGTTTCTGTGTGTCGGTGTGGCTGAGTGAGTGAGTGAGTGAGGATGGATGGCAGGCAGGCATTAGATTTACATCCGCTCCTTACGCCAGTTCTAACGATTAGCTCATCCATATGTTACTTGGAAGAGCGGACATGGAGAGACTTCACTTTGCGAGCGACTGAATTACTGAGTGACTTGATTTAGATTTTGGCACTCCTCTCATCCCATTCCCACTAATACATATTGCATTTTGCAAGCCATCACTCCACTCTCTCTCTGTCTCCCTAACAGACAATCTCTCATTCCTTCTAGCAACACATGCCATTTACATACTTTTGATGGAAGACGACTGCACATACATACGAGTGATGTGATGTGATGTGAGGCGATGAGTTAGCATGTGATGCCTTATCCAACCAACAACGCCAATGACTACGCTCAACACATTTCCGCCGACATTTATATTATGTATCTATGCACTCTCCTATTCACTCCTCCGTCCTCCCCCCCCCCCCATCCTCCCCCCACTTCAGACACAACTCCCACCCAATCCATCCACATCGTCACAACTTTTATTATTATCATACAAGTCCTCTTTCCACAGAAAACTGCTCATTTCACATCAAATCTCAGATTTATTCCTATTTTTACATTTATTCAGATGTAGTTGCATGTCTGTCTCAAGAAGAAGGATACAACAGAAGAAGCAAGGACCAGGAAAGAAGACAGAAGACCCTACCCTGCCTGCTGCATACACTTCAGTGAGACTGCTGGATGACTTGGTGGGTGAAAAGTATTAGGGAATTTCCACATGCAAACAAAATAATGAAATGATATGAAATGGAAATTATTAATATGTACATATGTAAAGCAGTTAGTTGTCTTTGTTTGCTTTGACGGGCTCCAACTGCTTTTATTTGGTTTCAACCAAAGTTATGTACAGCCAGAGAGCGAGCGAGAGATGCTCAGAGTTTGTAGTGATGTAGTTTGTGGATGCCGACTCTTTGAAGGTACACTCATTGGCCCTTCCTCTCATCTCCTCGCTCCTTCATTCAGCAATAGTTTCACATGAATACAGAGAGCATACTTTTAGAAGGAGATTTCCGGGGGAGAGAGCACATCAGATACCAAACAGGATCTACCTGTACAAATAATTCGTTTTAAGAGCGGAAAGTGCTCTCACTACACTACTACCCACCCTCCCGACTCTTTCAAAGTGAATACGCAGCTAAACCTCTTTGTTTCACTCTCATATACATTTACATATACACATCTTATATTAATATATCCATCTAGCTATATATAGCTATAAGAATGGTACATGCAGGGTAGATAGTGTCTAAGGACAGAGCATGTACACAAGGACAGAATAAATCACACGCCACACATCAGGTAGGGAAGCATCTCTATTAGTACTCGCAACTGACTATTATTATTATTATTATTGCTATAGCATCAGTTGCTATAATATTCCTTTTAAACGCTATGGTAGTGGGTTTGGCTATGTAAGGCCAGTGCTCAATAAGTACTACGTCGTAATGTATGTGCATAATAATGCTGTGTAAAGGACATGAGTTGGAATACACGTAGCTGGCTGCCTCTGCTCTAGATTGGAATGGTTTGGCTGCGAAGGAGACTGATTGTGATTTACAGTCAAATTCAGACTCGTCGGTGAAAAGTCGTCGAAATTGGCGAGTCAACTAGAAATGTGGGGGCGGGTTGGACTCTGTTTCGTGAGTGTGAGTGGAGCTGCGGGTAGTGAGTGCATGGAGCGGACTATCTGTCTGCATTAGTAAAATCCGAGAGAGAGAGAGAGAGAGGCTCCTGTGAGTTGTGTGCATGGCCTGCTATCAGTGAAGACGGACGGAAGGGAGGGAGAGAGAGAGAGCACCTTGTTCTCCGATCCGATCAAACAGCCAAGTGAATTGAAAGGAAAGGAAACCGCAGGAAAGCAAAAAGGAAGACTCGGCTCTGTCAACTCAACTCACAGACGCATATTATTATTAGTCTGCCGATAGGGAGCACGTAGCCCGGCCGGTCCGCACAAATTATTTCACTAATTGCGTCCATTTGATCGGATGCGACGCTTTCTCGGCATCCGCACACCAGCAACCCACTCCACACCCCGCACAGCACATGATCCTGTGACTCGATTTCATTTCCACCAGCACCAGAATATTATTAGTAGTAGTCCCATTTGCAGTATTAATAGGACGAGAGAGATTCGAGAGAATCTCTCCGAGTTTATCGAGAGGAGGCTGAATTGGACTGTTGTAGGTTCCTGGTTCACATCCCTGTGGCCTACAGCATTATTAATAGTCGGTTAATAGTATCGGGCGAAGGAGTTGCGTCTGCAGGCAGCACATATGCACGGAGCTGTACGTGCATGTAAATAATATCCGCTATCTGATGGTGGCATGACATCACATCACAGATAATATATAATAAGTGTATGGGGCATAATGGCGTCTCGGATCACAGTCTGCCTACATTTGTTTGTATCTTTGAGCACTTGCCAATTATTTCGTGTGGTGTCCCATGTCCTTACTTTTACCTAGTTGGCTGAACTGACGTGAACTGGCTACGAAGGAACGACTAATATCTACAGCTCTCCTAATAGTGCAGTGCACACCGTCAGCTTGAGACTGGATTTCATAGACAGCCTTCCTTGTTTGGAATGTGTAGCCATGCAGCCTACCTACCCCGCCATTCCTTTATATCTATGAATAAAATATGCAAATAGTATTTATCATCCGCTGCTTTGTCAGAGCTCTATAACATCCTCCTCCTTCCATGTACTTAAAGGGACGGAGTGAGTGAGGCTCACATAATAATAGAGATAATAGGTGTAGCTACATGTGCATTAGCCATCCTCTTTCTCTCTCGTGTGTATATGTGTGTGTGTCCTCTTTAGCTCTTTCTCTCTTTGCAAGGGATCCTTTCTCCCACTTCCACATACGTTTCCACTTTCCAGTTCAGTTGACTATAGTATAAGCCAAAATGGCATAGCAGTTCAGTTCACTCACATCACCTCACTTCATCATCTCTCTTTTCCTTTGCGAAGCTAACTTTCTGCTGAATTGACTTCTATCTCTTCTATCTACATCATAATAACGCCATGCCCTATACCCATACACTCTCTCTCCACATATTCAAAGGTGGAAGAGAGAGAGAGAGAGAGAGAGAAACTACACAGACTTCTGTTCTTCTGTCTCGTACAAATGCTCTGCTTACATGACACCGAGAGGAAAAGGAAAGTTCTGTTTTCCATGGCAGTGAGTTGCACTGCTAATATCATGTACACATGTACATACACTTATGGTAGCATGTACATGTGTATAGAGCATTTCTACGAGCACTACAGGCTCACAGGATATATATATATGTAAATATATAATAGAGAACTAGAGTGGAGATATTGTGCTAGAGAGGAGATGAGACAAGACAAGACGGGCTTGTCCTTCATTCTTCTGTCAAATCAACTGATGCATTTAAATTCAACTCTTATGACTTGACATGTCTAATCTCCACTCTCAATGACACTTTCCTTTAGTAGTTCCGAGTAAATTTCTATCTTATCGCATCACAAAGCTCCTTCCTACTCCCACATATCTCCAGCTTTATCACTTCCTAGCAATCCCTATCTTTATATCCCTCCAACTATCACAGCTTAGGCAAATACCACCAACAATGCTCTTTTTTTCCCTCGCCTTCCCACTTCTCAACGCAGTGCAACTCATGCCTATCACGAGTTCCGAGCAAAATAACCCCACCCCGTCCTATCACCACTCTCTCCTTCCCGCACTCTTATTTAATTATCTGTACATTGTTATTATCATCACACTTGGCTAAGCTACAATATACTGACGACATTAAACTTAATCATAAAAGTTAATCACCAAACAAATTGCAACTGTTCCATATATTATATTCCATGCAAATCATACAAACTTTTTTTTTCTCAGCTATTTACCAGGTTAATGGCGTTGTTCACTATCAAAACTTTCTAACTAACATAGCAAATATTATACGCATAACATACACATCCTAACTTTTAACTTTCAGCATCAATCAGTCCCTGACAGAATGTTTATTCCTTCTCGGTGCATTTTGTACCCTATGTTAACGATGTATCAAAAGTTATTGCTGTACAGTGCATGCAGCAAAAAATAACTAAATTGTTTTCAAAGGCAACTCATGCAAATAAACTTTGATTGCCATTGAATACTTTGTCAACAACCATTTTCCCCACAATATTTTCCGTACTATTTCATAACACACATAAATGAAAAAGTTTGTGCATGAGGACTATCACATTTACTCTCATATCAACATCCATTTGCATCTTTAGACAACTAGGACTTGGAATCTTTCACATTCTCGTTTGCACATGAAATCCCAAGCGACTACATAGTTTTAGCTAAGTACCTGTACGACAACATATATAACCATTTAATTGGGAACCCTTCAAATTACGTAATTGCATGTCTTTTCTTACCTATTGGATGAGCAGCTATCTTCATGGCACATTTGGGGTACATTGAGATTTGAAGGCGTCATGGCAATATATGCAGTCAGTAGTATTGCTTTGCATTCCTCATTGAGACGAAACCAGGCCAAATCTATAGCGAATCTGTAAAAACGATATTTTTTAGATTATCAGAAGGAATCGTTAGATTTTCTGTTATTATGTACAGCATTCAGCAATCATGTACAAATGACATTATGTAATGTCATTGGATATTTAATGTTTAATGTACAACTAATATTTATTTATAAACTGATTTATTTTAGATCACACTAAATACTCATAATTGGTCTCAAGTCACAGTGTAATTGTATTATGTACTTTTTCTTTCATTAAATGGCACTTTGACATTTAACCCTTTCTTATTACAGTTCGAGATTTAGCCAAAACCAGGGGATAAATAGCGGTAAGAAAAAGTGATTTGTCTTTTAGGGAAGTTAATATGGTTAGGATCACGTAGGTTTTATATCCTATTCAGTACTGAATGCTTAAAACTGTCGTCGTCTAATTTTGCGTTAGCTCAGCAGCAACAGTTTAACAATGTGCATGGTTTATTAAAACCTACACACATAAAATATATGGCTGAGTACTCTTGGGAATACATGAAACTATAAGAAAACTGCGTATAGTTTAAAAACATAAAGTAAAAAAACATGATTGTTATTAGTAAACGTTTGCCTATTGCATCGCTCATTCATTTTTTGTCATTATGGGGAAAGCATAATGAGATATTCGTGCTTTGACGAAGAAAGAACAAAAAGGAGTGGATAGAGGTGGGAATGTCTAAAAAAAAAGCCTTGCGACAACAGTACAATATAAAAATGGTTTCCCTTGGCATTGTGATAATGAAAAGTGAAATGTGTAGCTGAGTTAAGTCGAGAGCTAAAATGATAATGATGCAGCGCAGTAAGTAATTATAAGTGGGTCTTTTGACATGGGCAGTCATCAAAATCCATATATTCTCCTTCTGGCTTCTGAAAGAAAGGTCCTGATAATGGACGAACAAAAAAGGAGTTGGGCTGACAATAAGCGAGCTTTTAATAGAAATATCCATGCCTGGTGTGTTTAGAGCCAAGTCCCTTGAGACGCCGGAATTTGTACTAAATCCATATTAATAATGCTGTGAATTAGTGTAGCTCTACAGGAATGAGTGTGAGTAAGGGAGGAAAGGGAAGACGATGAGGAGAGGGACGTCGTCGTTTAAATAGAAAAGGAAGATGACCTGCCCCTCTGTGTTCTAACTCTTTCTTTGTGCTCCACATGTAATGTGGATAATGCATAGATGCACATAATGAGTAAGTGCGTATGACAAGGAAGAGTTTGTAGTTTGGCTTTTATTTATTCATTCCGCAGTGTAATCCATTCATGGAGGAGCCTGACTAATATGCAGCCCTCTAAAAATCCTCTCATTTAAAAAGGTGCTTTGCTTTCCTTTGCCTTTGATCATGTTCGGATAGATTCTCTCTCTCTCTCTCTCTCTCTCTCAGTCTATTGTACCAAGTCTCGCTTGACTCCACGGCTTTTTATGAACGTGTTAAAGCGTAACGGAACGCAGCGAGGAAATTCCTATCAATACAGATCCTCACTCAACCCACTGTGCATTAACAACCGACGGATTTTTACTTGTCATGTTATCCCAATAAAAAACCCTCTATATAGAAGCAGATAAGCATAACCATAGCCAAGGCTGTACCTTTCCTACCTTTTCCTGCGTAAAATAAAAATGTTAACCCTTTCCCAGTGTCCCTTGCATTGCATCCCCATCCCTAATCTATTAACAAAAAACCTGACTAAAAAAGACAACACAATTATCTCACTATTAATACGTTTTCTTTTGACAGAGGCTTGGACGCTGACTGGGCATTCTATTTATTTATACACATTACATGCACACCCGTATACTTACATAAATACTAGTAGCACTAACACGGAACCTATTTCTTTTTAGACATCAAATGTACCCTACTCCCAAGCGAAAACAAAACACTTTTCCGTAATTTGTTTTGTGAACCATCAGCAGTTGGTTAATTAACTATCAGGTTAGTAAACTCAAACATTAAAGTAGGAAGCTTACAGCTTTGACTGTAGCTAAATGAAATTATGCTCTGCTCTTAATTTGCTTTGACATCATTAATTAAAACTTGTAATATACTAAAGTACATGGAATTAGTAGTCTTATAACTGTTGTATAACATTTTATGTTCACCAATTGCATATTTGATATTCTTGTATGAAAAAATCCGGGATTCACATTTTCATTTTTTGTTTTTATTTTAAATATTTAGATTTATCAATTTAACAAAGGCTAAAGGAATATAGCGTCGGAATTAATGTGTCTATTAAGGAGTTTCGATTTCAGTTCATTTGTCACTTTAGAAATATTGGATAGTCGTCATTGTGGGGATGCCGGCATGTGCATTGATATTAATGTTAGTGTATGTAGGTAGGTACCTAAGTAAAAGAAGAGCTATATATTTAGTGTGATTTTCTTAGGCTTGAACTAGCGTGTGGGTTGGTGCATCTTTTCTGTATCTCATTCTTTGTTCATATTTGCATTAAATGCTCGATTAGTGTTAGAATGTCTGAGTTTTGTGTTCTGCAGGTTTGGCTACGCTCTGTCTGCTGTTGATGCAGAGCGAAGATAAGTTGGGAAGGATAGTTGCTTGGAAATTGAGGAGTGAATGGACTGCTGGGGAGTATTGGATTGGAAGCGCCTTGTGTTGTTCTGTTGGTTGGTGGCAGAGCTCGTCTTAGCTCTGTAGTTGTGTGTATCTCGTCGGTGGTGGTGGCATGGTGGCTCCTTATAAGCCGACAGATAAGCCGGCATAGAGAGAGAGAGAGCGCCTGTTGGGACATTAATCATTTGCTTGCATAATGACTGCTGGAGAAAAATCCGACATCTCATCCCATTGTGTTCCCACTTACATTAGCCATGCAGTAATAGATAGCAGAGAGGCAGGCGGGCAGGACTTTGTTGCAGGCACAGCCAAAATTACAAGTCAAGCGAAATCTACTAATACATATCTGCATAGACATTATGCAATGCAAATACAAACTCCGCCAGCAACAATAGAAACATCACAGAGGAGAAAGCAGTCTAATAAAATGACAATGTTTCATTTCACTTGCACTTAAAATGGCCGAGCCTCGCCTCCTCCTTTCCAACACATATCTTTATCAAGAGCACTTTTAGAGCCCCTATTATATACTGGCACGTACACACACACACACAACAACAACATCATTGTACTATCCAGACTTGTGTCTGGTCGACTGTAAACAGAATGAAAAATACATATCACTTCTCATTCAACCATTCCTACTTTAGTGCAGAGGTAAGCAAGGACCAACTTCCCGTTTCCCTAACCCTTGTCTATCAAATCTCCCATCTATACCTTCTCCAAACATTCAAATTCCTCTTTATGAATAAAATGTCTAAGGCCATTTAAAATCTTTTATGCATCACATAATATTAGTTCTATCAATCATCTCTAAAAATACCCAACAGTGCTCAAAGCAAAAAAAGATTTGTAGCTTCTTCGTCGTAAATAAAATAGATTCCTACAATGATGTACAAATACTCTTACAATGCAAATCTCTCCACAATTTTCTTCTTACTATTTACTATTTAATTCAGTATTTGGCTACTACTTTTCTTTCTTCATTTCCAAATTGCTTACATTCAAAGTTAGGACATTTACAATTATGGATATTTATATTCGGATTTACCCCAATTAACAATATTTGCACAATATATATCATAATATATAGAATGAAAAAGAATCTTCCTAATCTGAACCCCAATGCATGGTTTACAGATGCATGAGGATTGCAAAGCCGGGTTAATTTTTTTTAAATCATTGCAGATCTTTAATGTATCTGTATAACATTAAGTTGTGTGGCATATTTTGGCAACACTAGTTACTTCTGTGACTCTTGTGCTAAGTGGAGAGATTTGTGAGTGTGACTAGAGTAAATTAATGCAATGGATACTTGAAAAAGGAGAGGAGAGCACAAAGGCTGTTCTCGTTGGCAACAACCTCCACCAAGACACTCCAAACACTCTCATCTCAAGTGCGTACAACAATGAGCTCTAAAGCTAATATAGGACATACTATATACTGTGTATCATATCATTCTTCACATCCATAAACTTTCTCTCCTTTCAATTGCATCTAATTTTAAGTCATATGCAACGTTATTATTTGCCATCTGAGTAGTGTCATTTTAACAGTGGTGTCTATCATGTGACATACCTACTTATTTAATACACAACTTAGCAACGGATTCTAAGAATTCCTTATCAAGAGTCGCTTAAAGTCACTTAGTGACATAAATGAAGTAAACCTGCACGGTTTTCCCTTTTACAGTGGAGTATGCAATTTGTTTGAAACAAGTTCCAGAAATTTGGCACAGGAAGGAAAGCAGGAAGGAGAAAGGTTTCAGAAGAAAGTAATTAAGTCGGCAATTGAAGTCTAGGAAGCTAAAATTGTAATAAGTATGATGTTAGTCCGCAGGAGATTATATGTAGTCAGTGTTTGATATTAGCCGACTTTTTAAGATTTTAGCCAGGAACTAGGCCATTTTAGCCGGCTAAATTGTATTAGTGTCCAAAATGGCCAATGGCAAAATGCAATGTAAAATAATTTTAGCCAGTGACCGCAAATGATCTGAGCCAGCAGAGGATGAGTATGAAGAAGCGAGTAAGATTATGAAGATGGGTTTGTTGGGTATTTCTCTGTTGACAGGAGATGATGAGATAAGATGCGTCAGTCACTGAATTGAAGTCGACCAAAGGCATGCATATTAGATGGAATGCAATGAAAGTGCAATTGGATTGGAATTGCCTGCAATGACTCTCAAGTGAGGACGAGGATGACACTGCGTGTACGTACTGCGTGTGTCTAGTCTACTAAGGCAGTGTATACCTAGTACACATAAATGTATAGATATAGATAGATGGATATCAAGAAGATAATCTCCTGCCATGCGACTTCCCTTTGGGTTTGAGGACTTTTCCTTTGCTTTGACTTCCCTGTGGTCCTCAGCTCCTGAATCTTTTCCATTTTTTATTGTATCTGTCGGGTGTGGGTGTAGCGATTCTGTATTCCTGCAGGAGGATCTGTTGCAAGTCAAGTCAACTGAGGATTCTTATGATGTGCCATGGCACGGCATGTCACTGCTCTTCAATCTCTCTCTCTCTCTCTGGCGATGTAAATGTGATACGTAGATTCAAAGGTAATCAAGCGTGTGCACTTGATAGGAGGAGCAGTACCCTCATGCCCCAAACCACATTGCACTAGATCAACATAACCTTTTCTGAATAAAGCACCCACTTGGTTATCTATTGGATTTTATGTCCTCTCTTTCATATTTCTATTATTGCCTGCCTTGATACGCCGTAGCTAGTCACACACATCCCACGTAGCAATGAATACAAATAAATGTAAACCTTCTCCCTTTCCGTTTCATCACATTCCCGAGTTTTATCCCTGAACACATTTTATCTAAGCCCTCTTGCTCCCACAAATACTTATTAAAATAAAGAGGATTTCTTACTTGACTTCTTTCCTACGCAAAAAAAAAAGAATCTCTAGATAGCTCACCTCATCTCTCTGTACACCAACTTCAATTAAATGTAAGCATCATTCTTCCAATAATAGTGCATGCAGCTGGCTTCTGTGATGCCACAGCCTGCCACGGAACTACTCAACTGGAAATCTAAATCTCTAATAATATGATTAGCAGAAGAAAAGGCTGCACAGGTCATTGACATTCTTGAGCTACCTTAACTTTTGATTAGAAGTTGGAAGCAATAGAAATAATAAAAGTTAGAGGAGCTACTTACAATATAATAATACCTGTCTGAAGAGTATAAGGAGCTAATGTGGCTATATGCTGTGTGCATTTGCTAGCCAACTCATGTATTTACTGTAGGGAGAATAATTTATTGGAATATCCGTAGTTGGGAATAACGAGGAGGGATTGGTTCTTAGTAGTCCCAGTCTGTCTCTCTGTGTTTTAAAGCAGTGGATGCTTGATTAGTAGTCAGAGGGACAAAGAGTTGTTGTTTTGTAGCCAGAGAAAGTAAGTCTGAAAAGATTGGAAAAAATGGAAGGAAGAGGGGCGCCTTGCGTACGTAGCTCTACGAACGGCGGTGATGTCGGTGTGAGGAGGGCTGCCTGGCCTAGCGGAGAAACAGTTGAAGTCAACATCCGTGAGATGAATAAGAAAAATTGTTTTTTCTCAACTGGAATTGTTCTTGGGCGGTTATGTATTTCTCCTTTCTCTCTCTCTCTCTCTCTCTCTCCATCTCTTTCAATCTGCTAACGAACGAGCGTAGCCGTCAACCAAAAATAAGTGAAGCCATGCACCCCAGCAGCTCTGCTCTGTGTGCACGGAGATGTTTAGCGAGAAGAGGACATGACAGACCAAGAGCAGTGTATATAGTTCGTCGGAGGAATAGTAGAATATGCTCGTCTATGGATGTAAGGATGAGGATGGCGAGTGGAGGAAAGAAAGGGATAGTGAGTTTCCGACGTGTGATGGATATTGCATTGAGTTTAGTTAAAATAGTGAAGTGAAGGAAGAACAAATCCTCACATTCGCATCACAATGCCCAAGAATGCATTTCATCACACACAACCGACGGCTGTATTTATACGGAGAGGAGGAGGAGGAAGGAGAAGAAGAAGAAGAAGAAGAAGAAGAGCATGAGTGAGACTGCCAGAGAGAGAGAGAGAGACACACGCTAACTAACTAACTTGACTGATGTGAGGGACTATTCCATTCTCTCCAGTCCTCTCTCCAGATTCTTTACACTAATGTCGTCCTGTCTCTTTCTTGTTATATAAATACCTTGTGCTATATGTGCCTAGTCTCGTAGGAAGACCAACACGCTCTCTGCACCATTAAATACGTAAGCATCCGGCTGAGGCTCCTCCATTCTACGCAATGAATGAATTACACTGTTCCGTTAATGGCATTTTTCTTTATCCATATTAATGCACACCTCTACCCTGCGCATTTAATTCAGAAAAAAAGAAGTGGCTTCAGCAGTCTTATTTGTATTAACCAGGCTTAAAATCCACCTCCCACCTACACTCCTGCAATGATCCTCTACTACGTCATTGTACTCGCACAGCCACTTTCCCCGTCAGTCATCATCAATTTACAAAACAAAGACAAGTAAATAGTGCTCGATAGCAAGGTGCCTATTATTCATTATGTACTCTTTAGAGTACAACACATTGCTAAGCATAGATATACAGCATCCAACATTTTCTACACTCCTTTCGAAATTGGGTGTCTCATCGAAATTCATGTACGTCTGATGTAGAGTAGCCGCTGCAACTATATACGCCACTGAAAATCTGAAGAGTGGAAAAAAACGGCTGGAAAATTGAGATTTTTTATTTATCTTCTCCGTGCACTCGCTGACTTGGTTTTGTTTGTTTCGAGAATGAGTAGAGTGTGTATATGTTGAGATATTTGTGAATAGGTGGAGAGAGATAGCTATTATATATGATGAGCAAAGATGTGTATCACCGAGAGTCGCATCTTCTCGCTAGTAAATAATAGTGTTGTGTATGAAGAGAGAGAGAGAGAGAGAGTGTGTGTGTGGAGGGAGTAGGGTGTTTGTCGTGGCATGGAGGATTGTGAGAATTTGATGGGATGCCTTTGGGAGTTGTTTCGACGTGGCTTTCTTTTTGGTTGCAGTTGTAGGACTGTGACAATAATCACTCATTCACTCACTCACATCAGTTCCACTCGCTTGTGTCTCATCTCATCTCAACGCAGCTCAAAGGAAATAACTACCTAGCCAAAGAAAAGTCAAAGGAGGCAGGCAGACGAGACGAAAAAGCCCAGGCTCTTCCTAATAGACAACAGCACTATAGCTAGGTGACTTAGCGACTCACCACACACACACATAGCAGCACCAAAGGCGAGCAGAGAGA
>JAAAYG020009538.1:0-10609 GCA_009936455.2 Tomocerus minor | reverse complement strand
AGACAACAGCACTATAGCTAGGTGACTTAGCGACTCACCACACACACACATAGCAGCACCAAAGGCGAGCAGAGAGAAAGAGAGAGAGAGAGAGATGAAGAGGCTGAGGAGCTATAAGGACACAGAGTCGCACTTCCTCTCGCGACGAGTGTCGAGAGAGAAGCCAGGGAGAATCGATGCAAAAAGGAGATGAGGAAGAAAAGAGTGATGATTCTGTTATTTCTGAAAAAGGGCAATAGTCAGCAAGAAAATTGGTTAGAAAATAAATAGACTAGATCACAATAGACAGACAAATCTACTAGATCTCTCTCCAGCAGCCCTTCCCTATATCTCCCGCCCATATATTACTCTCGCTCCATTTAGATATACTCTTGCGACTAGGCACATCCACTCACATCCATATACATTCGCATATACAGCCACGCGAAAACTTTATTCCAATCCAATCTAGTCCACCTTAGTTTAGATGGATACATTAGTCGCAGCTGATCTGCTGATCTCATCTTATCTCCACTCTCCTCCATTCAAATTCCGATGCAGCCTTAACCCTTTCCCCACATTTTCTCATCTCCAACTCAGATACCCACCAAATGTCCCTTAGCACAAAAACATGGAGAAAGAGGATGCTGCAACCTTCACATCCTCCACTACTCCCCACTCCTTCGTGCTAAAAAGGCTATCCAATAAATCTCGAGACGTAAGATATTATCATTGTCTCTCTGCAGCTAATAAGTAGGCATCCATTTGTTTAAATGCCATCCACATGCACAATTCCCACTCTCACCCGCATCCTGTGCATTGTCGAACCCCATTGCACAAAGAGCCACCCGCATTATAATAGATGAACGTCGATTTCCACTCTCTATGCACTGCTTACAACTACAAGTGTCACTATGTCATAACATGTAAATTAATATCCCTATGTATCTGCATCTCATTATAAAATTTACATCTTCATCACCCTTAAGTCTGAAAAGGGAAGTCCAGATGAGAGGAGAATGCCCAAATCTTCTCTTTGCCCAATTTCCCGTTTATACTGCTTTTCAGATACTTCTTGCGTTGCAGGAACCTTGTCTCGCAGCAACCGAACGTCTTTGTTCTCTCCATCCCAAAAATAACAGAATCCAACAACAAAATTTGATTCCCTTTCCATACAATTTCTTCCATAAATAAATAACAAACAGTAATTCCCGACCTATCTAAGCCCTACCAACTAAAAGTTCACTAACATTTTTGCTTTCTTAAAGCAAACAGTCTACTATCTCAACAGGCCAGTCAAATGTTACATAAATAAACAAAATTGTCCATAAAATGACGACTTTTTTTTAGAATTCTATCATTAATGAATGGCTACACAATAATAAAGTTTTGAACCAAAAATGACTTTTGTATTAAAGCAGCTAGCAACTGATTTTATTATGCATACTACAACTGTTTCTATTTTTGGCTGTCATTTTTTAATCGACTTCAGCATACAAAATTCATATTACATATAAAAGAGCATAGACGCTCAATTATATAATTGCAAGATTACAAGGAGTTGTAATGACAGATTCCTTTTTCTTTCTATACAGCACAAACTCTGATGTGGTAAACATTCGAGTATAATTTTTGAAATTTGAAATTCATAAATTTCATGTTTTAAAGCACATTAAGAAATGCAGTTAAGTATGCTATGATGATGAAATGAAATGGATTGAAACCCGTGGGCATGTTCATAGAATTGTTTTGAATTCAAGTTAGTGCTCTCTAATAATACTAATAAATAAAGTTTGTTTGTCTCCTTCGACATGCCAGAACTATAATAATAATAAATTCGTTGCCATTGCAATTGCAAAGAGCTAGGCAGAAGTTTCTATTGTACGATGACTTTTAGTAGAGTGGAGTGTAGAGTGCTTCCCACATGATTGTATCCTCTCCTCACCTAATGACTTGCACCAATAATGGACTAGGCACAATAGTCCGCCAGCTAGAAACAGGAGGCAGAGAAAGGGGAAAGCGAAACCGGACTACAAACAGGAATGATGTACTGTTACACTTGCGTACACGGACATCAGGCGCACTTTGTAACGCCTTTTCCAATATGATCATATCGAAATTGAATGTGCGGAAACCATCAACATAACTGGACAACTGAGTTGAGGACTACTAACATTTAATAATGTTTTCTCCTCTTCTGTTGGAATAAATATTCGGATTCTGAATGGCGCAGTTGTTGTGGCTACAGGAGATGTCATTTCCATGAAGTTAGTTAAAAGTTTCAGGTAGTTATACAATAAAAGCTAATTGCAATATAATGAATAGGAATTATATAATATCCTTAATTATAGGAATATCTTTTATGTGTGTATCTTGTATGTAGAGCTTTTAGAAATAAGTATTTGGATTTGATGGAAAGGCGACCTCATGAAATGGAAACAAGTGGTGGTGGTTGGTGTGGCAAATGAGCAGAGAATTAGGAAATAAAGCTCAAGTTTTAGTGTGCACTTAATTATATCGAAATCCTTGTTCCTGTCTGCCAATATTTATCACAGGGCAAAAGGCATTCGTGTAGTTGAGGATGGCGTCTGTTGACGTCTGTACAGATAATAATCAGAAAGTAAAGAAGGTGCCTAGTGAGTAGGACTGTGTTCTGGCTAGAATTATAAAAATCAGAAATAGGAAATAGACGGAGGACAGGAATGAGAGTTACCTGGCCATTTGCAGGAAGAATGTCATTTATGTTGTGTGTAGCATTTCGGCTGCACTCCTTCATGCACTCCATGTAGATGTGGATGCAGAAGAGTAGAGTAACAGCGTGGAGAAGAGAAAGTAGCTACATGTTTATTGTGTTGGAAAGGTTTAGCCAACAGATTATCGTGCCCTGGCTCACTGGCTTTTGCTTCATTAGAGTTGCGTCGTGTTTTGTTGTGTTAACGAGAGCTTTGCTCCCTTGTTTTACATTAGTGGCTATATCTGTAGTGGATGTGCAGTAAGTAGGCATTAGCAGAGGAGCTAAGTACCAGAGTGCAAATAATAGTTGACACAGCATAATAAACATGTCAGAATAAGACGACGACTTAACTTCTCATTGATAAAGTCCTTATGAGTTTGTTGTAGTAGCAGTAACTCCCTTACAGACTACAAGGCAAGGCTCTTACATGCTAGAGAGAGAGAGAGAGAGAGAGAAAGAGCGTGGAAATAGTCGACTTAACCCAAGAACGATTACTATTCTCGTTATTGGTTGTTGAGAGGAGCTAAATGTTTACATGGCATTATCTCTGCAGTTATGTCTGTCATTTGTTGGGAATGCGTGGGGTCGTCCTGCACGTTGCCCATGAATGGCGAGGCCAGGGCTCAGGCAAAAGGTGAGCACAGCTCGAAATGGAGAGTGAAGGTGCAGAGTCGCTCATAAATATGAGGATGGATGTTCAGAGGACATAGCCGTGCATATTTACAGTTGACAATGCGGGCTGACGACAATTAGTTGCTACATTTCCTGTTTTATTTGTTGTTAGATTTCCCTGTTGCTCGGGTGTTTGTTGGTGAAGGAGCGGAGAGAGCCGGGCTCATCACTACCCACCAACTACTTGGCCATAATATTTGTGTGATGTGCGAGGAGTGGAGATGGAATGGCACGCCAGGCAGGCGAGGCATCTCTTCATTTTCACTTTGACTTCCACTTGCACTTGAGGCTGGCTCTGACTTTGACTGACTCGATTACACTTTCCACTTCACTCCATTTCACTGTTGACTAACGCATTTAGCCAACATCACACAACATCAGCCCAGCCTGGAATTTCTTTATCAAAGCTTTACATTCACATTTTGTGGCCTCTTCCCGTCCCTCATCTCCTTTTACATCCCACTGCTGCTCTACATTATTCCTCCGTCGACTCTTGTGCGTCTCCGCTCTGTTCAAGTCCTCTCCTGCCTCCCTTAAATTCTATTGTCATCGTAAAAACAAAGCATCATACCCAATCCCCACTAATTATAAATTCCTAATAACTTCACTCACCGACCCTGCATGCCTTTCTCATTCTCAATTTCCGAGGACGAGACGCCTCTGCCCAATCTCTCACACAGGAGGAGGAGGACACACACACACAAATATTCTGTGCTCTATTACTTCTACTAATCTCATAGTCAAACATCACAACAAACTATTGTGATGAGGGGAAGAGGACAATCAACGCCAACTAAATCTTATAGCTAAGGAACATGCAATTAAACCCAAGTCCAATAAAAATCACCTTTGTACTCTTTTTTTTTGCAAGAGATTTTGTTAGATACTTTTAGCTAGCCAGCTATCAAGGACTCTTTTCTAACGGTTGTTTGATCCTCTCTTTTCTTTCGACGGCAGATAGTATCTATAAAAAATGTCCTTTAATGCGAGTTCACATTTCCATTAGAATCTCATTGCTCTGCATCTGCAAAATTTATTAGAGAGTGTGAGAAAGGCGAGAGACAGGGCCAGGGATAGAAGGAATGCATCCTGTGAAGTAGAAACACAACGACAGACATTCAATAAATACACACATCTAGTTCAAAGATCCATGAAGGCAAAGCAATTCAATTCCAAGGGTCGTCTATGGTCTACTGGTTGGAAATAAAAAATAATTTTGATTCCAACTCTTATAAAAGACGAGCAAGAGAAGAAAAGGCAAAAAGGGTTGCCTGCCCTGCCTCTCTCCGATGCGCAAGAAATGGACAGTTTCACATTTTTTATTGAACAATCTTCTGCCGTTGATGTACTTTTTCCTTTCTACCCATCCAACTCCTCCATTCATCTCTCTCACTCTCTTTATACTCTTTATAGCAATGATTACTACTGCAAATCCACACATATACTTCAATCACTTCTCATAGCCACTTGGATAGAAAGCATAAAATATTTCCTATAGCTCTTCCCTGAGCAGTTAAATGCAAAAACATTTTTTACACCGAGTTAAAATCTTTTTTCTTCTGTTTCAACGGAATTTTCTCTCTATTTAAACCAAACTTGAGATGAAATTTTACATTAACGAAGAACATTGGTAGCACTACGACTGAATCAGTGGATACCAGATAGCAGCATGAACTATTTGAAGCCTTGACTTATTTCTGTCCATATAAATAAACTATTGTAGCATTTACTCAGCTCTTCCTTTCTTATAAAAGTCCTTATAATGTGTTGTGTCTCTGTATGTCTATAGAGCATAGCTATTGAAAAATGATAAATTCGGTTCAATTCAATTGAATTGAATGTGAAGCATAAGGGAAGGGTCAATATCATTTTAAAAGTGTAAAATAAACTATCTGTATCTGTGCTCTGGCAAAATAAGGCAAATGTAAAGGGAAGTGAACAAAAAAAATCCAGACTTTTTTATCTTGTTTTATTCATCGGCAATGCATTTAGAGTTATAAAAGTTATAAGGACATGGAAATGCAAAGTGTATTTATAGAGATGGTTAATGGTTGGATGTGTATCTGTTGGTTGTAGCGAGCCTAGTGCTCTTTAGACATCTATTATCTATTTATCTGAATTTTGTTTACACTGACAGAGGAGCAGAAAGATATTTTAACTGAATTGTACCTGTGTCCCTGTGTGCAACTGTTCAATGTAACCCTTTCCCATGGATGATCAGAAAAGAGTTTCTGTTGTCAACCATTCCTTTCTTTAGAAATATCGCTGTCTCTACTCTTGTGCTACATGTGTCTGTTCTATTCTAGCCATTCGGCTCCTAAAAAAACCTTCCAAGCCAGCCAAGAGCCAAAGCAAAGTATTTTAATGCAATGTAAATGGAATATTATTAGGGATTACACAGAACGGAAGGCATCACATCTCAGCCAGAATCATAGATACACACAACACGTCGCAGAATGAGAGCGAGAGTTGGATTTATAGTCATGTGCACAGCAGTGTAAATACTTTATAGAATTATTATTATTATGTTTAGGTAAGTAGCCAACAACTAAGGCTGTCTCTTTGCTATGTTACATTTTATAGTTTGCTTTGTACACATTATCTACATAACAAAACGGAAACAGAGTACGCAGCCAGTAGTGTAAAGCACAGACCAAAAAACCAGGTAAAATAAAATCCATCAAAGGAAATGAATCAAAAAAGCCAAAGCGAACATTCGATTGCATTGTCAACGGAATAAAAAATTCAAAAAAAAGGGTTAAAGGGTATGCAGACGAATCTGCACTGGATAGCACAACATTTCATTATTGAAAATGTAAAACGCGCGGCCTTAAATGGGGATATGGCTATACGTGTATGGACGGATGTGCCTAAATGTCTATCTATATAATATGCTCTGCTATTACATTCACTTTTATTCCGTATACAGTTTCCAATATTACATTATCCTTTCTTCCGTGTTTTTTTGTCTGGATTTTGTTGATGCCTTGGATTTTTCTTTCTTTTGTCAATGGAAAGGATTTATGGCCGGAGAAACTATCGGATGAATTATTTGTAGCAAAGTAGTGATAGTATTAACTAAGCCATGCCATAGCGAAAAAAAATCTCATCTTTCGGCTCACTACATCTAATTGTAAATTGCATCTATGAATCTCCTCTGTTCCGCTGTGTGTAATCCTGAATGCGATGACTGGACCCAAGAGTGAACCTTCTCACAGGGCACCTCTCTCGCCCAGCTCTCCAAGTGAACATTTCTAATCCCCTAAAAAGTGAATGGACGAGAAAAAAAGATCGAGGACTCTCCAAGTCTACTCTACTCTACTTTTCGTATTAGCAACACAATAGGAGTTCTGTGTCAACAGAAGATTACATCACATTACAGTGACACAGAGAGGCACTATCCTCACCACTTACACTAAACCAAGTACAACATTAACCAAACCAAAAACAACCACTTCTGCTACTACCATTCCTACGTGGCAACCACCTCTCTTTACATTCACTCCAATAATTCCTGCCTCGTATCATCGAGCCATGCACACATTTCAACTGAAAGGCACATGAAATGAATCCGTAGACTCTTTACACATTTATTTTTAACAGCAGCATTTATAATTTTATTTTCAGAAATTCTAGAAACAATATTTTTCTTATTTAGTTAAGGCTACGACTTATTTCAATTGCTTAATTAACACTGCTGTATGCAAAGCGACTTGAGATTAATGCTTCAACTTGCATAAAGATGTTTGTGACATTTGATAAGACTTTGCTGAAATATTTCCTGTTTGGATTGGGTAACTGGGAGGGATGTAGTAGGAAGTAGGAATGTGTGGAGTAGGAGTGAGTGTGATCTATTTAAGAGCACTTGTTAATTGTGTTTGTGTAGAGGAAATTGAAAGTTGCTATGATAAGGTGTTCAGAAGGGATTAAGTACATGATTTGGATATTAGGAGTGCGAGGCTGTGGAGTGGCTCGTCCTCAGTCAGTGAGGAGAGGATAATTGTTGTGTAATGTCGCTGTTGATGAATGTAAATGCGGATATTGCATTGCGGTGAGATTAAGGTGCATAGACTCCGGCGTGTTGTGTTATGGATACAGAGAACAGATCAGATTATCCTGAAACACAAAGAATAATCCCTAAATCAACATTTTCCACCAGAATTCCTCTCGGCTCAATTGACAAGGGAACATAACACTCTACTTAGCTCACAGGACCCATCTCCTTTACATTTCATACATTCATAAACATTTAGCTCTGCCTGCCTGGCTAGCTATATGACTACATGAAGAGTGCTTTATATATATATATATATATATATATAGCCATGCCCACTCGGCACTCGCTCCCTCACTTAACTCCACTGCAAAGCAACTAAAGTAACCCAACCTGTCTTTTTCATGTAACACGCTCTTTTCAACTGAAAATGGGATGTGTAACCTCACACAGAGACTCCAGTCGGAGTCAGCCGTGTACTTTATTACTTTACCTTTGCTCCTCTGCAAATAAAACACGGAGTTTGTTTTCTCGTTTCAGGAAAACTCTATAACCATTTGAGTAACCAAAGCCAGCCAACCAACCAACAAATAAATAAATGGCTATGTAAAGGTAACCCAATACGAAAGGGTAGCATAACATTGCGGTACTACTACATTTAACTCTTGTATCTATTTACTATTCATGTCCTCTGTATTATGTGTAAGAGGAGCATCAGGGTGAAGTATATGTCTATATATTATATATCTACGACATATATATATCTGTGGAGCATAAACTCCAGTTACCCAATCCAACTGACATCACATGAGCTCAGGAGCTCAACTTAACAGAACATAAAAGAGAGAATTCAAACAAATCGAAAATTCCTAGCATATTGTGACCATAAAAGTAGATAATAGAGTTGAAAAAAGGAGCCGAAAAGGCTCGACTGCAAAATGGGGTGAAATCCGATCATTTTCTGTGAAATCGATACTCTAGTCATAGATAGTCACACATCACACGCATATCGCTCGCTCAATGCCTTCACTCACGTCCAAATTGAAAGGGTGGACCGATACTCTCTGCGGTTTCTTTCCCTGCCCTGCCTGCCCATCTCCAACAATCCCAGCCAACTTCCCTCACTCATCCTTTTCCATTTTACTCGGCAAAATCAGCCGACAGAATTCTTTGACACAAATTACAACCTCATTATTCCTGTTCACAAATCTCTCCTGTCTCCAGTCCCACCTAGCACCACACACAATAATAATCCCATGCCGTGAAAATTACTAGTCCAACCACTCCATTCACAACTCACTCACTCACCAGCAACACATACTATTCCAATTTCATTAGATTGAATTGATTGCATTCATAACTAACGTCAAGTGTGGGGAACTAAACTGCCATGCATGCCATTCACTCATTCACTCGCCAATTCCTTTATTCAATTACCTACCTACTGATAATGTTAGTATTTCCTGCAGGTGTTTATCCACTTTCCCTCACTCCACCCATTCATCACCCATAATCCTTTTCCCTCAAAACTTTTTCTTTACACTAATTCCTTCTATATCAATACGACCCATTTATACATAGTGTTTCCTTTATGAGCACTACAAGTTCAAAAGATTTGATTTCCATGAAAATATCACGTAATAAGGTCCACAAGTGCCATATACATGCTAAGTAGGCTCTAAAAATAATTTTATTTAAATTTTCAAATATTTATTTTACAACTTTCATTAGTTTGACCTTAAATTTTTTTAAATTCACAATTTATGGAACTATCCTACTAATACAGAATAATTCACATTGTTTTGTCAGAAATATTTATGTCTCGATTTCTAGACTTTTTGGTCCAATTAAGCTACAATAGGTTTCTTTAGTTCTATAATGCCAAAAGGTGAGCTATCTGTGACTGCATGTAGTCGTTTGAACATTAGCTCACAAAGGCAATGACAGTATACTATTATATGCGATACGTACGCTATAATTACAAAAGATGCAATAACTTTTGTCATCATTTGTCTTCCTTAAGGCTCCTAAATGCAGCAATAGGATTTTATATAAACGCTTAGAGCGTAGAACGAGTTACTTTCTGCATAAATACATCGTACACGTAGCAAGAGAAACTTAGACTGTAAAATGTACTTGCTTAATATTAGCAGATTCGTTCGTATGCCTAAGAGCAGTGCGTGAACCTGTTGCCTCTCATACACTTCCCTTTGAAACGCCAAGGCAAGAAAATCCTTACGTACTATAAATATGTCTATACGCTTCTCAAACACTTCCTTTCTAAGCACACGACGCAAGTTTAAGAGTTTAAATAGAATTACCTAGTGCCAACTTAGCTCTTCCTTCACCCACCCAGTGCAAATCAAATCAATTTTTGGGGCTTACTGCTTTTATGAATTTATTATTTTCTTTCCTGATTATTATTTTATGGATCATTTCAGTCAGATGCATGCAAAAACCTTAACCATACACAACCTTTCATTTTATGTGCCTAACATTTGCTGATTTCAGCCTTCTATATCACGGAGCACCGCATGATAGCTACCCTGTTGATAATAACAGTAAGTGAGCTTACCTACCTAGGAAAGCGATACATTATTATGTACGCCTAATGATAATATTTAACATTCTATTTAACTCATTTAACGAAAGCAACAGCAGTAGCAGTAACTCACATTTATGAATATAACTTACCTATATAGGTGCCTATAACTAAATACAACCAAATCATTTTGCATTATTATTAGTCACATATCGAACAAATAAATATACATTTACCTATATACTTTCATTACTGTAATTATGTAAAAAAAATGGTTGAAAAGTTTTTATGAAAATTTTCTGCTCAAAGGAGTCAAGATTGATTGCTACATTGAAATATGTAATCGGATGACCATTTCCTACAAAACATTGTACATCTCATATTTTATCTTTTCATAATGCATACCAACTGCCTTCAAAATATTTCAGATGTCAAAAAAAAATTTAACATTTGACAAGTCAAGCAATAGCTTCACTCATTAAACGACAATAAAAAAGTTAGTTTTTAATTGTATTTAATTATAATAGGTTCATTGCTTAATGTCCTTTAGTCGGTACATTTATTTTTGTATTCCTGCAATCAATAGTTTGACTCAGTCCACAGAGATTTGATATGGCATGTGGGCTGTTTATTTTGAAGTAGTTCATGCCCACATTATGTACAAGGTTCCTAGAAGAGCTACCCATAT
>JAAAYG020009527.1:0-18979 GCA_009936455.2 Tomocerus minor | reverse complement strand
TTACAAGATTCCAATGAGGAAGAGGGCGGTGCTGATGATGATAAAGATGAAGAGTGGGAATCAATCGAAAAACAAGCCGCGGATATGGTCGACAGCATTTTAAATTCGAATGCGGGGGCGGGAACGACGAAAGTTATGATGCAGGAAAAGCAGGCAGAGGTTGATGTCGCAGAAAGTACGACGGAAGACGATGAAATCAATTGCGCTGCTATGGATGCGAAAAGGTTGACACCCCGACTAGTTTTGTATCAAGAGAAAGGGAATTCCGACTCTGATGACGAAGGAGACGGCGCTTATGGCGGGGATGTCACAGATGTTGAAGATATGTCCGTGGCTGATATAGAAACACCAGGAGCTACCTATGCAGATTCCTCGGTGATTTGGACAGACGCTGATGATAAAATGATGGAGGAGATCATGGATGCGAATTTCTCTTCTGTCACCGTCAAAGACTCGGAAAAATTTAAGAAAACTGTCGAGAATATTTGCAAAGCGAAACGAGAGGAGTTCAGATTGGCTTTACCGAAAGAAAATGCAGATCCGATGACAGACGTGGAAGATTTAGATGATGTCATGTCACCATTGTCACCAACTGTCACTTCTCCTCAAGTCTCAATTCTTATCAGCCCGGGAAGTCCTGACAAAGCGGCGTCTCTTCCATCCAGTAGCAATGTTTGTAGACGGCGCTCAAGGAAGAAGCACTCCAAGAGAAATTCTCGAGGTTCTTATTCTATAAAGTCATAATGATGATCATGTTATCGTCATCAATCTCAGAACAAAATCAATTTTTTTGATCTCACACTTTTTGGTTCCTAACAAACCTTATTGTTTACTCTAGCCATTTTGTTATAACACCAATTCCAGCTGACTCATCTTATGTTTGCTTCTTTTTAGCTACTTAGAGATGATATTCAGCTTGAGCTTCGTAGAGCGGTAAAATCAGTCAGGATTTCAGGTCGTAAATTTAAAAAAAAAATCAACAGTAGAGAATCATGTAATATAATTATTAGGAGCAAAAAAAACAAACCCTTTCTTGTACTGTGACTGTCGTTGTTGACTATTGTCGTGTAATTTTTTTTACACCGCATTATTCCCTATACCGATTTATATTACAATGTAGATTATTTGTTTCCAGAGCGAGATTCCATACAATCACAATTAGGAACTGATGCGCCGGAAGTTCATTCGGGTAAGACACCTCCAAAAGTTCCCTTTATTTCAAATCATACATCTTCCTTTTCTTCATTTCAGTTGTTTTCTAAGATTTGTATTTGGGATTGAAACTTTTTACCTGATTCGGTGAAATTACATTTTTCTTCAGTTCTATAAAAGATATTTCAAAGATAATTTTATATAGAGAAGGGAGTGTGGGCTGTTTGACATTTTTGCAATTTATAAGATTTGCAAATCAATCTGAAAGTTCTACAGAAGGATTTTCATTGTTTTTTTTAATTTAAATTTAAATTTCCATGTTTATTGTCGTGCTATTTTTGTACGTGGTGGCTTTATGTCGTTTACTGTAGGATTTTTTCTTAATTAGCTTTACGTGAATGTCGACTGTCATCTAAATATTTTAGTCAGCCTGGCTTTTGAACCCTTTGCATGTTGTCTCTCTCTCTCTCTCTGTCTGCAAAATTTGCAATGTTGGCAATGGTTTTTCATAACTAGGGAAATATTTTCACTGGCAATTTATTACGATTTTTTACGTCTTCCTGTTTTATTCCTTGTATTTTGTACGGATGTTTTATGATGTAATTATACTACACTTCATATATCTGGTGAAATCTTCTTCCTATCTGGTTTTCTCTTCATGCCTCACTGACCATTCTTTCCCTTTTTGTCAATATTAATTGTTGTCTATGGAAAATCTGCTGATGACGTCAGGATGTTTGAAAGACTATTTAGACGGAAAATGATTGGAGTCTGCGCAATGAATTGTTGTTGGCTGTGTTTTATTGTTAACTTAAATTGTTATACTTAAAACGAAGGAGGAAATCGGAAAAGTCCAATCATCCTTGTAGACTCTGATGATGGGAAAGCGAGTCCAATTCACGCAGAGATCAAATTACTTGTGAGAACGTCAGAGAATGGAAGGGAAAGTGTAGAGATTAGAAGTTTGAGGGAAAGACTTGTTCCAGCATCTCCAGAGTGTCTCGATGAGAGCGAGAGAACTCAATCTCCAATTTTAAGACAAAAACTCGTGGTCAGATTTCAAGAAGGTCGGTCGCCCTCCTTAAACTTTCCTCCTGTCTTGTTTCGGGTTTTTTATTTCTCTTTTCTGCATGTTTAAATATAGTTTCGTTTGAAAAGGATTGAGCAATGGGCATTTATTGTTCGATCTTAAGGGTTTTTTGCTTTTCCCACCTTTTTCTGGTATTTCCGGTATTTCCTTGGGATTTGTAAAAAGTTGCATCTCTCTATGGCTCTCTTTCTATCTCCTCTCAACAACACTCTATCTCTCTATACTACATCTCTACTGCTGTCTCTTATGGATTTCCATGTTCTTCTTCTCTGTAAACTAACGGAAAATAACACGAAAGATTTGTCTAATACATTAAAAATGGAAATTGTGTGGAAAAACGAGTGATTTTACTGAGAATGAAAATGATTTTGAAATAACCGCCAACTAAAATACAAGAGTTTTGTGTGTGAAAATTACTGACAACTGCTGACTAGTAAATAGCGGGAAAATTCAAGAAGCTCTTCTTAGACAATTTAATACTAGCATTAGAAAATGATTGCGAGAAAATAACTGAATTACATTCTTTAGATCCTATTCATGTGGAAAGCATTGAAGTTGGAGAGAGGGACACGAGAGACACAATTGATATTTCAGAGTTGGACGAGCCCAGTCATCCGAGATCTTTCCAAGATTGTTTAAGAAGCACGATCACAACAACGAAAATCACGACGACAACTGTTAGCGGTGGCAATAATAGTGAAAGTGAACCTGTTGTTTCAGTGGAAAAGCAAAGAAAAAAAGTTAGCAAGAGCGGAGGAGTGGAAATCACGGAAATCACATCTGATGATGAGGACAGTGACCTTCCGTCTTATTCTCAATCTCAACAGCCACAAGAAGCCAGAGAGCCAGGCGAACGAATAATTCATGAAGTTTTTACTCAGAGACAGTCGGAGCCGACAGTCACGGAGGTTTTCACACAAATTCACCGAACGGAACCAACTGTGACAACAATTATCTCGGAAAGCACAACTGAACCAACAACAATCACGGAATTTTTCTCTCAAAGCACAACTGATCCAAGAATCACTGAGTTTTTTTCACAAAGCACAAATGATCCAAGAATCACTGAATTTTTCTCTCAAAGAACAACAGAACCAACAATCACAGAAGTTTTCACCACCCAACGAACCACAACAACAACAGAGCCATCTGATGAGGAATTCTTTTCTCAAATACAAAACCAATCAGAACCTATAACAAGGGAATTCTTCACGCAAGAAAGTCGGAGTTTTGAGCCTTTCCAACAACAGACTCAAAGTAGACTGATGAACATTGAGGAAGACTTGGAAAGAGAACTGGAAAGACTAACATCAGAAACAAACCAGGAATTAAATAATTTGAATGAATCTGTTGCCGCAGATTTTAATGGAAAGGGACGCCAAGTAGAATTTCATTCCCAGTCCCAGTCCCCGCCCACTCCTCCTTCCCCTAATTCCAATTGGAGCTCCACGAAAGCCTACGGCGGTGTAATCGTTGATGACATTATTGCAGAAGCCTTATCATCCATTAATAGTGCAGACCCTCTAGGTCTTGATGATGAAGAAGAGCAGCTACTGCCACAAGATCACTACTCAGATCCTCCTGCTCCTGAAAATGTTGAATTTGAAAGAGAGGAGGATATGGCCCCTGAGATTCCATCATTTCCAACAGAGCCAGAACCCTTTTTCAAATCGGATTTAGAACCCGATGCAGAATTGGACAAAGAGGATTTCTCACAGGTTGAAATTAGAGATGTTGAGGCTCCTGTAGTTCAAGTTGAACCTCCAACCCCTCCTATCCAATTAGAAACGACGACCACGACGACAAAAGTTGAGAGTGAGGAAATTGTTCCAGAAGCCGAGTCTGTAGTTACTCCTCCAGAGGATGTTGATGTTAGTGTTTCTGTAGAAGGAGAGAAAGACTTGAATAGTTCTTCCACAACTTCCAACCCCCCTCCTCCTCCTGCCACCACCTCCTCCTCCTCCAAAAAGAATAAAAAGAACAAAAGGAAAGGAAAGAAAAACAATGCAGGGGGCACATCCACTTCCAAAGAGCCCAGTCCTGACTCTGAAGCACAAGAGACTTAAAAACACTTAACTAGCCATGCACCTCCCTATCGTCTACCGTAAGATTCTTATTTTTTTTTTATTATTTTATCATTTCATTCATTTCCCTAAGTTTTCTTTCAACATTGATTTTATTTAGCTGTGCCTTTTTATTCGTCAAATGTGCAAGTGGTGGATAATGGATTAATTACTACTCAGATTTATTACTCTTCCTTCAATATAATCACATAGATAATATTATGTCTCGTGGCTTTATTGCATTTGCAGTCTCTCTAATAACCAATTTTTCGCTTACTGTTGTGTGAACACAATCATTAATTAGATCATTTTTGAAGAGAATGTCACTCTTAAGCTCAAGGTAAATCTATAATTTAAATTTAGGTAAATTATAAACTTACACGGTTCTCCTTGCTTTCAATGCATCTCTCGTTGTTATTCTAGTTTTTTTTTCTTCAGAAGCAACTCGCGTCTTTCACCTATTTTGCTTTGACGTGGGTATTTTCTAAATATATCGACGGTGTTTTTTGTAAATAATTTTTGTGTTGATTCACAAAATGATTGATTCTCGTCTGCGATAATTTTCCCCCGATCCGCGAATGATTTTGTGGTGATGGTTAAAGTAGTCGTCTTGTGAGTGATTCGTAATAAAATAGAAATAAAGTGCATGATTAGTAAAAAGTGCGTAAAAGTAAATAGGCATGAGATTTAGATGTCTAGCAAGCAAGAAGGGCGGAATTTTTTCGTGTCTATATGTCTATGGGCTTCGTTATATTATAATAATTTTCGTTCTATAGATGTATATCTGCTCCAGATTTGAAAGTTCAGTTTGATTTGGGTAATTGATGGATGGTCGACTAATTTAATTGGCTCATAAAAATCTCCGAATTACTTACAAGGAGTCTAGAAATGAATAATTCTAGTGGAAGATAATTTTTGAGAAAGTTTTTTCGTTAATTTACTTTTTATTTTTTTTGGCTAATGATGATTTAATGGTGAGAAATGGTGAAATTGAGAGTATAAGGGATTTTGGTTGTTATTATTATTGACCTTGTTAGTTGCGTCTGGCTCTCGCACTCAATGTGAGGAGATTGACGTGACAGCTTCACCGTCCCGCGTGGTCGAGAGTGTAGGGACATTTGGGGAGAGAAAGGCTTTTTGGCGGGAGAAAGATGAGGAGGAGCGTAAAAAGAGGGAGTCTCTCTCCTCCGTCGAGGACTACACGCAGGGAGTTGAGAACAGCGCCTTTGTGGGCGTGGAAACTATCGACCTGCTCGCTGAAGAGCAGCTGCCCATTCGTCCACAAAGAACGCCGAGTCCCTACGAGATCGAAAGGAGCAAAGAAGCCATCTTCCTTGACACAGACGACCCGGAGGCCGAAGAGGAAATCCAACTCGACGACCTCGTTCAGTACCACCAATACAGCCAAATCACCCGACCGAAAGTTAGAGAAGAGCCGAAAGCCAGTCCAGAAAGAAAAGTCGTCTTCGCCGTCGGGAGCTCTCGGGAAGAGGAGTCTCTTGACGATGACGACGACGTGATGAGCCAGAGTCAAAGCAGCCTGACCAGCACAGGACGCCCCATGCAAATCAGCCGAGATATTTTCAACACGGAGATTGTAAGGAGCACTGTGGAAATGAGCGAGAGTGTTGTGAGCGACAAGGATGAGAGTCAGAGTCAGGGAAGTGCCGCAACAACTTCCCACGCCACACCCGCCTCCACCGTCGAGAAAAGCGAAATCGAACAGAGTGAGAAATCCCCAAGTGAAATGACAATTGTACTGACAGACACGAGACTGGAAGAAGTTAGATTTGCCGCCAGCACCTTGGTATCCGAAATTGAGTCAACGGTAGAACAAAAACTCGGATTGGACCAGAAGGTTTCCGCCCCGTCCAGTGTTGACATTACTGATGAAGAGCTTCTGTCCACGGGAGATGTTTCTTCTCCAGAACCCGCCCGCTCTTCAAAGGTAACTACTTTTCTTCTAACATTTTTAATTATAATGAGATTTAGTTTTTTTGTAATGAAAGATGTTTGTGTCTGAACAGCAATTCCAACAACAACAGAGCGAGAAAATCGGCTCGGCTTTACAGACAGAAGCGGGAACTCCAGAAGCACACACGATAATTTCCTCATCCTCCGGGGAATTCTTCACAGCTCCGGAAGACTCTGCCTTGAAAAGTTCTTCTGACGAGCCGTCACGTCCAAAATCCTGGGACTCCTCACTCCTTGGTCAAGTGTCCAATAATTTCCCGTCGTCGGGTTCTGGAGGCTCGGAATACCAAACGGCACTAAGTGCCGCCTCGGCGGGTTCCTCCTCCGAAAGTTACCTGGGGAGCTTGTCCAGTGAAGCCTCAGCTTCGGAAACCTTAGTCGCATCTCAAATCGACTTGGGACGAGATCTTTTACCTGAGGATGGCGATGATGAAGATGAGGAAGATTCCATTCACGCCAAACCCAAACATTACCATAGTATTCCGCCGACACAATCATCTCCGCAGCCGGAACAACATCCAGGACCCACGGCGGCACAATCTTCATTCTCTCAACAGTACAGTAGTGACAGGGAAGGGACCCCGAGCCCGCGTATGACTGCTACTACTACCCGATCGGTACATTGTGAAATCGGTCAAGACGAAGAACCGAGAGGCGGCTCAGGACTCCCTGTGACACTCACATCCTCCACATCGGGAACAACTGTCTGTACACAAGTGGAAACAACTTACGAAGCACGTGTACGAGGAGATCCTGAATTGGCAGATGACCAAGAGGGAAATCTTCTAATGCTGGAATCAACTTCACCGTCAGATCAAATGGTCGGGCAACAACAATCCCGATCGGGAAGAACTCATCGGCGGGCAGAAAGTCAATCTTGGAGTGATTCTCTCCTCTATGGAATCGAAGAGAAAATCGAAGATGAGCAATTGAAGGATATCATCTTCCAAGGTGAAGAGGAAATCTCGGATTTATTTGACCAAGATCCTTCGGAGGACACTGATGATCCTATTGAAAGACCAATCACACCCGAACCCATTTTCTCACCCGATGAACGACAACGCATGTACTACCCGGGAACTTCTTTCGATACGAGCATGGGCAAAGAAACTGCTGACATTGATAATGAACCGGAAGCAGATATTGTCGAGGAATTCAGCGGGTTGACCCAAGGTGTTCCGGATTATGCAATGGAACAATGTCTATTTGAGAGGGGAATGGCTGCACAAAGATTAGAAGATATTGAAGAAGAGGGATCTTTGAAAAATTCACCGAAATCCGTTCAGAGCATGGAAATCGGAGCTCCTTTGGTTTCCGAACCCGAAGATAGAAACGGCAGTAACAGTGTCAACAGCAGCACTAGCAATGGAAATGGAAACGGGGAACGAGCTGGAAGACCCGGGAGTCGGGAATCTTCCTCATCCCTAAAAGAATTCGAAAGCCTTGAGTCTGCTGTTCTTGAAGAATTCATTGACCGTAAAGATAGCGAGCCTCTACTGTCTGAAATTGAAGAAGGACACGAATCCCAAGTGTCTGAAGAATCCGACGAAACGGAAATGTGCGGGGAAGTTGACCCGTACGATGCAGATCTGGACAACGATGAGAAAATGATGAAAATGTTGAATGAGAAGTTTGAAATGGTGGAAGACTCACCGGAGATCACAGACGTTCCAGAATACGCGGAAGAGAATTTGGACCCCATGGCTTTCTTTACAACAACAGTCATGGAATTAAGATCCCCGGAAACAACAGAAAGTTCTCAAATCGACGACTTCCTTTTGCGGAGTGAACTGGTCGGAACAACAGACGCTGACTCCAGCTTAGAATTCCGACTGGAATCCGAGAAATTAAAGAAAATGACATCGAGTGGCGACTCCCTGGACGATCACAGCGGGCGCAACCTCATGGAAGTCTCTAGAGACTCCCTGGACTTTGACACAGAACCACCGATTGCCGAAACTGCGGAGGCGTCCAATGTGATGACAGACTCTTTGCTCGCGGAATTCGGACGACAAGGCGCTGAGACGTCTACTGTGATGACAGACTCCTTGCTGGCTGCATTGGGAAGTCAACCACGAAACGAACTGGTTGAGAGTATCACCCGGGCAAGTCAGAGCAGTCACAGTCCAATGAGTGACTCTTTGGAATTGCAAGCGGGACAGGCACTTCCTGTGATGACGGAATCTGCCGACTCCCTCAATGACGCTGGAAATAAATCCTCTGACGAAAGATCGTCGCAAGGAGCGTCGTCGCAAGGACCTATGCTCACTTCGACAGACTCCTTGGACAATGGAGCGGCGGCAGAGCCCAGTGCTTCTTCCACAACGACAAGCACCGCCGCAGATGCCGCCATGTGGTCAAGTGGCGGCGGCTCTGCCTCCACTCTTGTCTCCAGCCAAGAAGATCTCACTCTGGAAAATACCTATCTTCCTTAGGAAAGAAATCATATATATACAAGATCATCAGGTCATTAGTCATTTCCTAATATTCCTTCTTCTTCGCCTCTGTCTCTCGTCATTTTCAGTTGCATTTTATAATACACAACTTTGAGTTATCCCTTTTTTCAGTTCACATTTTCACAATGACATAATATTCACCAAAGTACACTCAGCAAATCATTCCGGGATTTCATCATGTGGTTTTTTTGTAAGGAACTGCTAATAGGAGTAAGTGAGTCTCCGTATGGACAGAAAAATTAGTGTCTATGGATTTTCCATTGTCCTTGGTTTACTTTTTGCAGGATGATGGGATTTTTTTTTCTCTTCTCTCTGCTCTGGTTTCGTGCATGTATGTAGAGGATAGAGAGGGAACGGACATAACTAACGATAAAAGGAGTGAGGAAGACTGGCAATATGTCAACGGCTGACTTGATGAGGGAAATCGGGCAGTCTATTACCTTTCCCCGACTCCAGACAAACGGAGGCAAGAGTTATAGTGTTCACAACCAAAGGAAATAAATCTCATTTATGCTCCACTCCTCCGACTCCGCACTCTGCAACTCAAGCCGACTTATAAATATATTATGCATCGCCTGAAACTTATATCTCCCAAACCAGGGATCAGGAAATATTCCTTTTCTACCAAAACTCCCTAGATTCCAAACTTTTCCCAATATATTATATAACGTTTCTCAGACGTAACAGTCTACATACACAAAGTAAATTTTACAGAGAGTCAATTAATATATGCCAATTGTATGTTTCGAGTTTATATATATTGCAATGGTATTATCATGGTACTATGGTCGTTAATTGCTTAACATTGGCTACATATAGGTATAATGATAATACGTTAGTATTTTTAAACGAAAGGAAATTTCCGTCATAAGAGTATTTTTTGTAGAACTACTGATAGTAGAATACCCTGAAAAAACTCAAACAACTAATTTTCCGGAAACATTATTTAAAAAATATCAAAATTTTTGAAATTTTTGTTGTTGCTATATTTTGACTGATTTTTTCGTCCAGAGGACGGATCAAATTACTAGTATGACAGAGACCTGAGCTTTTCTTAACGTAGTTCCCCAATTTTCAGGTGGGGAATGCTGGATCATAAGATTGTTAAATTCCAAAGCAACGTATATGCCGGGTTAGAGGAAATTCCTGATGCCTGCGTGAACTTTCTCCTTTCCGGCTAGTTTTCCGCCTTTGATAGAATTTCACGGAAGTTGGAGCCTTTTAGATGTTTCTCTATTCTCTGTTCTTGTCTTGTCTTTAGAGTGTGTACAGATTAGATTGAATATAATCCAATGAGTTATCGATTACTGTTGTTAACTTCTCTCTCTCTCTCTCTCTGCCAGATCTCTCCCATATCTCCATACAGTCGAGTGAGTCCATGTAGAACTCCTTTCGTTTTCTGTACATGTACTCTGCTGAGAGAGAGAGAGAGAGAAATCCTTTCATGGCTGTCGAAAGGCTATTTTACTTCTTGCAAGGCCAAAGTGGGGAAATGAAGCAATATGGAGAAGGAGAAAGCCAACCTGTAGACTTTCTCTCTCTCTCTCTATCAATCTCTGAAGTGAGTCAGGTTCTTGTGCAGAGCAGTTTAGTCCAGTTCATGAACATCTCATCACCAACTATCTAATCTCATCCTTTCTCTCCATAACAGATACAAATCGTTTCCATACTTTGTTTTAGCCAAGCATCCGTTTCCTAACAAACACTCACTCCCATAAACATACACCGAAATCCCCGCACTCCTACTCCCCCTCCCCTTCCATCCACTTCAATTCAATTCATTTCTTCACTACTTTCTCGTTCTCCTTACGCCACTATAAACATCTATCTCATCCTAAACCTTTCACATTCTAAATGGAATAGTGAAATAATAGATACAGGCTATCGTTTCTTTTTTTACACATTTGACTGTATGTACTAGATCTGATTTCCTAATCAAACACTGGTGGAAATTATTTCCAACCCTGCTATTTGGGAAGTTCAGTAAATTATTAAGACAAAATCAAAGGAAAAAAAATAATCCGGAGAACTTTTGGTAATTTGGGAAACCCAGTAACTTGTTGAAAGGAAAAAAAATATTGCGATCTTTTTAATATGGTGTTGAAAATCCGGAGAACTTTTGGGAATTTGGAAAACCCTGTAACTTAAGACAAAATGAAACGAAGAAAAGAAATATTGCGCTTTTTTTAATATTTGGTGTTGAAAATCCGGAAAGCTGTCCCTTGATGGCAACTAAAATTGATAATTTGCAACGAATTTTTAGTCTCACTTTTATTTGCTATTATTCCAAAAAGTTTTGTAACAATTGATTTTAATTTTTAAGATATTTATTTAAAAAAATTTATGCAAGATGACAGTATTACAGGATTATGAGTTGAAAGTAGGGATTGAATATCAACAGTTGAACTTTCCCAGATTCTAAAGAAAATATTTCCACCAGTAGACAGATGCATATACTAGTAGTTAGTTGTTACATAATATGTAAGTGTTTGTCAGAGAAAAATCATTTCCCATTTCACAATCTGTAAAAGAGCACTTATAGTTAGATAGGAGATTAGCCGGGAAACCTTGTGCTCTCGTAGTAGAGATGAACCACCTTGGAGATTTTACTTTGAATTATTGACTAGTGAGTAAATATAAGGAATTGGCTCGGATTTCTAATAGCACTACGAAAAATGGATAGAAAGGAGTGGAACAAGGAAAAGGTAAGAGTTTATCCAAGGTTATTTTTCAGAAGAGAGTAAATAGAGGTGAAAGCACACTTTCACTTCACCATCATTTTATTTTCGTTTTCTTTACGATCGTTTTATGATGTTGACTGCTACTCGTCCGCACACAAAAACAGATAGAGATTGACAGAGCGCGAGGCAAGCGGCTGCTTTCCTTCTGCATTGGCAGTCGCCGATACACACAAACGGAGGAACGAACGGTGGAAATCACTTCCCGTTCCTTTCCTTTCTACCCTTCCTCCCTACTTACGACGGTTACGTAAATAGATTTTCAAAAGGATTATTTCTAGAGGTTTTCTAAGTAGACTAAACACAATTTTGGATTTTCCCATTTCCCACTCCCGTTTTGATATGCACTGGGAAAAGTGGGAAATTGCCAGGAAATGAATAAAAAGAAAAAAAATGGTGATAATTGTCAAAATCCAATACTTTTACAGATTTTAAAAGACAGATTCATATAAAAAAGCAAACAATTTTAATTAACTGTTGGAAAATATAATAAAATATGAACATTATGTAGGTATAAGTATAAATAGCCAAAATAACTAACAGCACGTTTTTATGGATATATTTGAAGATAAAAAGTTGATGTTTCAGTGTTTTATAACAGTTTTTATACTTTTTGTTTCATTTTCATTGCTTCACCCCACCCGATTTTTTATATTTTCCCACCCACTTGGTCTTTTGTTTCCCACTTTTCACACTGGGAAATTGGGAAGCTTCCCACTTTTTGATTTCCCAATCTTGAAACCATGAAAGTACAGTAAATTTAAATGAAGTCCTCTCCTCTGTTTCGTATCCTCGGGATAATTCTCTCTCCTTTGTAGCCTAGCTCAGACTCTCTCTTGATCCAGATAAATTCCTCTGATTTAAATGTCCTGCTATACTCTTTAGTGATTTCAGATTATCCAACTCTTTTACTTTTTCCCGCAGCTAAAATCATTTCCTAAAAATTTTCACTTTCAAGTTCATGGGATTTGATTGCATTGGCTAAATTGCTCCTCATTTTAATTCCTTGCAGCTAACAATGCTCTAATTATTTATTCTCAGCTATTAGGATGTTTGCGTTTTAAAACTTTATTAAATATATATTTGAAGAATATATATGTATAGAAATTGGATATGACTATTACGCCTAGTGCAAATATAAATTTTGAAAAGAAACTCAACGCAAATTGCCTATTAACAATTAATAGGAATTTCTGCTCAGATTTTTATGCAATGCTATAATCCTTTTAAAAGTTTAGAATGATCCCAGTTTGTTAAATAGGATAATTAGATTGGAGTTGAGTGAATTTTAAGGTAATGTACTGTAATCCTTTTTATAGTTAGGTTGCGCAAATGATGTAGAAAGGTGTTATGCTTGCGACACATGAAAGATGACACGAAGGAAAGTCGGTTATTGTCTGGCTGATTGAAAATGGGGAAAGTAATGGATGCGTGAAAAGCTGTTAAAAATCCGTTTACATAGTAGTGTTGATAAAGTTTAGGTATCCTTTGTAGTGGAGCGTGTGTGGAGGGGAAGAGATGTGCGTATTTACACTGTGAATGTAAATAAGAGTTGCTTAAGGTCGTCGTTTGGAGAGGAGTAAGTAAGTCTGGTGCTCGTTCCTTGCTATTGGCTAATATTAAAAGACATCCGCTCAGTAATCTCCTTTATAGAATGGAGGAAAGCAATGGATATGATGGGTGGAATTTACCAAGGATCTCGATCTGATTTCCTTTTCATCACTCGGTAACATAATATCTAGTAGAATTAAGTGGATATGGAATTTGCCTTTGACTTGAATGCCTCTCTCTCGCTGTGGTTGCATTTATAATATAAATATAGTCTTATCCTATCCTATCTATATATAATAAATAATCTTATAATTCGTCGAAAAATAATTGTTAATAAAAAACCCATCGCCGCCTCAATTTCCCTACTCTTTTACATGTTAACAGGACGCGTCAGAGGGTTTTTAATTATCATTTATTAATGATTCGTCCAAAAATAAATGTAATAAAAAACCCACCGATGCGATGCCTCAATTTCCCTACTCTTTTATATAGTAACAGGAGGCGTCGGAGGGTTTTTCTTAGCATTTATTAATGAACGGATTTTACTTACTTACTCTATAGCTGTCTGTACTACTAAACAAGAAGCATAATATTTACATAACATACATTTATGATTTGATTAAAATTGCACGCTTTTTTTATTAGCTCTGTATAATATTGACTATATTATTATCATTATTATTATACTAACAAAAATTAGAGTAATGCACTGACCTAAATGATTTTTGGGCAAGATGAGAAAATTGATTTTGTTCC
Source organism: Tomocerus minor (assembly GCA_009936455.2). Classification (NCBI taxonomy): domain Eukaryota; kingdom Metazoa; phylum Arthropoda; class Collembola; order Entomobryomorpha; family Tomoceridae; genus Tomocerus; species Tomocerus minor. The sequence continues at coordinate 5,199 of JAAAYG020009527.1, read as the reverse complement.
TCTACGAATAATTGCACAGTAAAAATAAAATCCTGTGTGTTGAGTATGTGGGGGATGTTGATATGTGTCTGTGTGGGTTAGAATAAATTAAAATGTGTTTTTTGTGTGGATTCCAAACAGGGGCAGGTTCTAGTAGTTCAGATCATCAGGAGCATTATGAAAGAGAGTCATCAGCTTCCCCGGATCTTACATCAAGTCACTGATTCACTCACTCTATCTCTCTCTCTTTCTCTGTCTCCAAATGGAACTGTTAACAATAAAAGTGTAAAAAATGATTGGAAATAGGAGGAGGCCAAATCAGATGCAATGCAATGAAGAAAAATGAAGAAATGCTTTGACTTTGGATGGACGGCCGAAGACAGACAATTGTATTTTGGAGAAAGTCAACCAACCAACTGTTCTGTATGTCATAAATTAGTGTATTAGTGTACTAGTGTATAGTGGGACTATTATTGTCGGGAGTTAAATAAAGAAATGAAGTCACCAGACAGACATCTATCTATCTATACAAGTCAAAGTGAAGCCAAGAGAAAGTTCAGTTGTTTTCTGTTGGGGAAAGCTGCCGCTGTGCTATGAGCTCTGTATTTTAATGCTTGCTCGAAAATTCCAATTTAGGACGGTTCAGGTTAGCTGCCACTTTAATTACTATATAAGACTCTGTAGGGACTTGAAGATGGGACGGAAGAAATAAGCATTAGACACGTGGAGAAAGTAAGTGGAGAGAAAGAAAGAGTTTTTTTTCTTTTTTCTTCCTCTTCTTTCTCCGACCACGAGAACAACGAGTAGGGATCTACTATAGGAATTGTTTTTTAGATAATAATATCTCTATCTCCCCTACCCCCATCGAATGCTAAACTGACGATAGTTATAGCCTCAAGTCTTGTTTATCCTCTCTTTCTATATTGCTATACTATATTTGTGTATTTAAAGTTAGGAACGGGATATGTCGGAACAAGACGGGATAAGATCATTGCATTGACTATATAATAATTAAATCAAAAATAATATGTGAAATCAACAAGGTCACCTATACTCAACTATATAAAACTATAAATATAAATTGGAGGAAAGGAATTAGGAAATGTTTTCATGTATATGTTAGTTATAGTAGTAGCTTTGATATAATTGTATTAAAACTAAATTTTTTCCTTAGCTTCCACAAGGAGTCTCTATAAGTGCTAATAATATTACACTGTATAGTTATTATGTGAGTGGAAAGGATAATTTATATCTATAACCCATAGTACAATAGTTTACAGTTTCAAATGTAACTCAATCTTACTTATAACTTACACTAATTAATTAATTAACTATAATTATTATCTAATACATCAATCTGCGTCATGGAATATATACGTATATGATACTTATATACCTATATATAAAAACCTATACTATATATATATATATATATATATAAATGTATATATATATATAATATAGAAGTGAAAACATTCAGTTCCAATCGAATGAGTATATAAAAAAAACTCTGAAAAAACTGCCCTCATTTAAAAAGCAATGTATAACTTGTAACTGATTTAAGTAAGTGACCTGGCCGTAAGAAGTCTGTCTCTTTGCCTAGAAAAAAGCTTTTGAGTGTTTTGTGTGGCAAAACTAAATATGGCATCGAATCAACATACTAACTACTATACTACTACTATTACTATTACTACTATATTATACTGTACTGTAATAGCCACTAGCCTATTTGATTAACATCGTCGTGTTTAAATATTTGGGAGGGGAATCATCAACTACATAATTGTAATGTCAAATCAATCGTGTATGTATGCATGGATCAACTATAAGTAATAACCTATAAACTTAATTAAAAGGTGCAAATAATGTTTTGATTCTAAAGTGGCTTGATAAATTAAGGAATCTTAGCCTAAATAGTAAAATTGAACTATATATTATATTACAAATGCCTACTACTACTATTACGAGGATTGCATTAAAACTACTTATTATGTAATAGACGTAGAAAATAGATATAATTACTTATAGCTAAGTCCTAATTCTAAAACAAATAGACTAGAGTTAAATACTTAAAGTAAATAAATACAATTACTTAATACAGTTAGCTAGTAGCTTCATATACGGCGTACGTAGAAACAAAAGGCAAATTAAAAATCAAAAGAAAACAAGGATGACAAGGAAAAAATAAAGCAATGCACTACAATCTGTACTGTGTAAATCTAATCCTACGTAATCTAAATAAAATAATGTAACAGACGGAAAAGTAATAAAGATCTGAACGAAACGAACAGAAATGTTTTGTTCACTGAAAATTAAATTAAATCATTACCAGCTTACACATATATTCATTATTTCAATTACTCGACTTTCTCTTTCTCCAAAATTCATCAAATATACAGCACTTTCACCATATATAACCTGAAAATTATCTCTAAAACTAAATTTTCATAAAGTAATAAAAGTTCCCCATAGTGTTAATACAAGAAAAGAGAAAGTATTCTTAAGGAGTACCTGACAGGATTTTGTGATATTATACCTTGCGATAAGAATTTTAAAATTTTCCCATAAGGAATCTGTACGTCGCTTTCCCGCCGAAGCCTTCAGTCTAATTTCAAATCCAAAATTTTCCAGCCCACATTCCTACAGTTTGGGGAAACGTACAAAATTGCAAAAAATATCAAAAGAAGAGGAAAAAATTCTCTAGGACACAGGGAACTGAGTTTTGAAACTTCGTCTTTTTAAATACATTTTTTCAATGCATTCCCACCACTCCAAAAAATTTTTTCTTATACAGAATTTTATTTTTTTTAAATGTTGGAAGCAGGTGCCCTCGAAAAATATGAGCAGATTTCAAAAATGTTTATTTTATTGCTCTGTATTAAGCAGTTGTCCTTGAATCGGGGATGGAAATTATGTCAACCCCCCCTTAAATTCGACGAGAAAAATTTTCGTGGAAATAGCAATGTCCATGTTAGTACTTCAAATTTCAATTTATTGTCGTATAATGCAGAGTGGAGCAAAATGGTTGTGATGGATAATGGATCTGCAGAAAATAAATCCAGTCTATAGGTTGAGGCGAGACGGGTGAAAGTAGCCACTAAAATAATGTAATGATACTACATGAACATGAGTACTATTAAATTGCAGTGCTGTGCTCTAGATGGAAAAATGATAAGATATACGCACCCAATTTGCTAGTGGTATGATGTTATGAATGATGGCTTTACAACACTTAAAATATTATTAAGTACATACATAAGTGCGACAGTCAGCAAGAAAAAGGAGAAAGTGTTGGCGTGGATAGGAGCATCTTCTTATTAAGGCTCGATGTAATGCTAGAAAGGGAATCATAGCTCCTAGAGTAAGTTTTCATCGTTTCATCTTCTATTTCATCGTCGATCAATGTTCTTAGGTGGCATTCAGTGATATCCTATAAGTACATATTATTTACATGGAGTATAATGGTATATGGAATCTTCACAACCGAGGGTAGTGACGCAACCAGAGAGTGAATTTTCACAACCAAAGGATGAATCTTTAAAACTAGAGAGTGAAGCTTTACAATTGGGTTTAATGACGGTTATGTGTATTAAGATGGCCTAAATTGGGGTTTGTTTGATTTTTTATAGGTTAGGTTAGGTAAAAATTTGGAAATAGTGATTTTTCATTATCTGGTTGTGAAGATTCACTCTCTGGTTGTGAAGTTTCACTCTCTGGTTGTGAAGATTCCGGGATCCGAGTATGGATATTAATATAGTGAGTAGGGGAAGAAAATAGGTACGAAGACCATTAGCATTAAATTGAAGCTAACCATTTGTCTCCTCTCCAGTTCTCACATCAAATTACTTAACATTCATACAACCATCCATGCCCTACGATATTGTGCATATACTCTGCCTTGTGAAATTTATGCCAGATTACACCTAATACACTTTCTCCATTCTTTTTTATTGTCAGCATTTTTCCTTTCTTTTTTGTTTTGTGGATGCATCAAAGATTAGGAGTGTCTTTCTACCAACTATCTCTTGTCATCTGATATGGATAACTCATTTACATATTAAACTTTCTCATTTTCTATAGCAGAGACTTCAAACCCCAAAAAAAAGCTTCCTCCTGCTGCCACTTCACTTGAACACGGTCGCCACATTTTTTAATAATGAGTGAAGTACAGAAATATTATATACTATTTATTTTTCAATAATAAATTGAATTGAAATAAAATTTTGAAACCAAATAGGAATATCCGACGTAAATTTTTTCAAAAATTTCAACCATTTCCGTTTTCAAGGATATTGGAAGGGAAATAACTTAAATTATTCAAGTAATTTTGGAAAGTTAAGACGAAATATTTCGTTTGCCAATATCCTGTTGCTACACTGCTGGATAGATTAGTCTTTTAGTTTTCTCATATCGTGTATTTCATAGGCATACTTATATCTGTTGATAAATGTGTATCATTATTAGAGTTAGTTTTGTGGTCGAAAGGAAAGTTTGAGAAAGTTTCTTGGGTTTTGGTGAAAGCAACTCTAATTGCATATGGTTTTGTTGGATAGTATATATAGGGAAAGAAATGGCAAGTGAAGTAAATATGACTATAGACATTGTAAACCTATCCATCATCATCCTTGAGAACATTATTGAGCTTTTCCTTTTTACTTATTCACTACACAATCTTTACTAGCTATTTTATTTACGGCCTTTAGACTGTGATTTAATTTGATCCAGGCGGTCGATTTTTGCACTTTCAAAATTCGACTTCTACTATGCAAAATCGGATAGCCCTTACTTCAATTAGTCGTAATTGACTATTGAAAATTTTTTTAAAAACTCATAGACCCCTTGAAAACTGAGTTAAAAAGTGACAAATTGCCAAGCCGGCGGGCAGGGTTGAGCAAACATTATTTTTTATTGGTCCATGCAGTTATGCATACCTAAAAAAAACACTCAACACATGTTAGGGGCTATGCACTAATGACGAAGAAAATTTTTTTAATCATTTTTTTTCAAATTTAAAGATGCAGTGATCAAAATTCGAAAATCTTAATATTATTTTTAGTAAATCAGGACGTCGTTGGCAACAAGCCGGAGCATTTTTAAAAAAAATTACGGACAAAAACCTACAAGTTTGTAATTGGAAGTTTTCGTTGCCAACGACGTCCTGATTTACTGCAGTCATTTCAAAATACCTAAAAATAACACCTATTTTTGGAAATTTAGCCC
>JAAAYG020009516.1:0-24564 GCA_009936455.2 Tomocerus minor | reverse complement strand
AGGCACCAAACGAAAGAGGGATTAATACTTGAGGTATACATAAATCCTCGAGGTTAAATTGCAACTACTTTTCGAACCGCACAATTTCAAAGACAAATGGCTACAAATGTAGCCATCTTACCCATTCTAGGGTTAAATAACTAAGCTTCAGGCACATGTACATGGAACAACCTCCTTCATTGGCAAAACAATTTTATGCACCCCGATACATTATCAGCTTCCTGACAGTGACATTGAGCCTTTTTAATACGTAATTCAACTTTTATCTAGATTGCTACACATCAACCAATAAATTATATTATGCACATTACCTTTGCATTTTAAGTAAACCCAACTTTTATGCAACTTTTGCTTTTGTGGCAAGGCAATAATGAGCACCTTAACCTTATACATTTTTATATACACAAGTTTGGAAACAAAACCTTTTCTGTCTTTGTAATACCAATATATCATATCATACACATAGTATATATGCAGCATTCAATGTAATTAGTAATTAATATGATTGCAAAAACGACGTACAGGTACACTGAATCGAATGTTTGAAAGATTTTATCTAAATAAAATTGTACTACTACAATTTATTTTATTTATTTCTATTTCATGTTCAACTTGGCGTTGAAATTATTTTTAATGAAAATCAGTAATTATTAATTATTTGGTTTTTCGCAATAAATGTTCTAAACATTTCCAGGTGTATATTCCAAATTCGAAACTACTTTTTTTTTTACATAATGCTTGTTTTATTCTCGATGTATAATTTTTTTATGATTCATAGTAAAATTATACATTTTAAAGGGATTTGATTATTTGGTTGGGAATATATCAATATATTTTTCTCCAATTGACCACGGCTGCAGAATGGATGAAATATATATTTAGCATAATAATAAAAATGTGGACATTTTCAAGGTTTTGTCCAACTTATCAGATCAATGTTAATTATTTCGTCTGTTAATATTTGAACGATATGATTGCAGGCTAGTCGTAAGTTAATGTGAAATTAATATGCTGATGTGGCTCCGTAAGCATTTCATTGCTCTCCCTTCCAGAGAATCGGCCTATTTCCACTACAAACTGTGTGACTACAACTGTGTAGGTTATGATGAGACCTACGACCTAAAAAAAATAAAATCATTGTAAGTAAAACAATAATTTGTGTTAATCTTGCAATTTTGTTTTTCTTTCAGAAATGAATCTGTAATAATATTTACTCCGGATATAAAAGTAGAAGTAATGGTGAAATAGTTGAGTCCTTTAAAGCCAATCGTATCTCTGTTGTAGAGTTGTGCAATGAAGATAGTCATTTTAGTGCGATCGATTACAGGAAACTTTTCATTTTCAGAACATTTCTTTTCCAACCAGAATGAAATCTGATGAGCCTTAACACATTGACATTGAGTTAGGTAAAGAATGCCGTTATCTATTTATAAATTACAGCTGTGAACTTGGAAAATGTTACTTTAGTGTTGACGTCGGCAGACAAGAGAAAAATGAACATGTTTCTCGTTAGGAAAAGAATGCAGATGACATGAGCTGGGTTGAAAAGAAAATCTTGTACAATGTAATTCGTCCAGAAGCAACTATAGACGAGTGTGTAGACTGTAGACAAAAATGTGATAGGAGATATCCAATTATTGATCATTGTCATCAGTTTAGTTGCCTTGAGGTGCAAATCCACTATCTGAACGCAAAAAGTGTCAGGATTACTTAATGAAAACAATTAAATACAAAACTTAAGTACTTTAGTACAGTAGCAGATATAAATGACAAATAATAATTACAGAATAGATATACTAGCGTTATGTAAGTAAAGTGTGTTAGCTGTTTACCTTTCAGCTCCCAAACGAATAATAATTACCCAACTAATGACGAACTGCTGTCATTTAACTATTTTATGGCACTAATAAAATATAATGTACTAGATATAAACAATACAGTACCTCAGGTAAGTCTTTAAATGTCAACTGTCCATTATCAAGTGCCAAATTCAAGCGATTGAATATTGTCCAAACTGCTATCACTGTGAATATACGGAGACAGTCTCCAAAATACCAAAGATGCCAACACACAACTTCTAAAAGTAGTCCCAGACCGGCAAAAATGTATCTTAGTGTCACATTTCCTGTGCAAATAATTTATTCGAGGAATGTACTTTAATATTCCCCAAGGTCAAAGAAGGTTACACACATGAAAATGTAAATAAATACAACTACGAACGCAATGAATTCTTGATGTGAATGAAAATCAACAGAAGTATTTTACAGACCAACGGGATTTTCAGCGTCCAGTTCAACTAAATTCAACGTTATTGCACGCAAGAACGTTCTGCAACTTTTGCTAGTCCAGTGTGGCTGTGAATGCAATGCAGTAAATACAATCATGTGTGTTATCCATGAAAAGAAACCGATAATACAGATGAAATAGGCAAAAATCTTCGTCTGTAATAAAAATTTAAATTTAGTTTTTCTCTTCTTAATATGTAAAAATTGAAGCCAATCACAATAGGATCATGTTTCCGGAATTAAATGTTGATTTTCAGTCCAATGAATATTTAGAGACGAAAATGTATTTTTCGCTACCAATAAAATCAGGTTTGTAAATATCCATATCTTCATATAATTATATTCATATTATCATATAACTATCTGAAAATACGCGTTTTAATTTTGAATGACTAACCTTAATTTTGGAACAAAATTCCAACCCCGAGTTTGCAAAAGTTTCCTGAATTACATCAGCATGGTTGACAATTTCCACTAGTAGTTGTTTCTTTTTTTCGCTTTCAAAGCAAAATCGGTATGCCAGGAGTTGTATTAAGAAAACACAATGTGTTGCCCTCTTGATCAAGTTTATCAGCGGATATTTCGTCACCTTATAATTTTCTCCAATGATTTGTAGCAGAAGAAAATGGCAAATACAGTAATAGATAACGGACGTCATTATCTAATTTTCAACAAATGAAACGATGATTTTGAAGGATTTATTGTAATTATTGCAGAAATACTGTTTTCATTTTAAATTCCATGTATAGCTATGAGTTATTATTACCTTTCTTGACGTCTTACTTCTGAGGAAATAAAGTGATTTTCCTGTGGCATCAGGAATTCTTACAACAGAAAATGAAAAAGCAAGTACAAATTGACCGTATGTAATGAGAACTTCTAAGAAGCAATGCAAAAGCCCTGAATTTTCGTTGTATCCCATTCCAGCGATTGTAATTTTGGAAGGTTTTCTTCGTGGTGGGGATTTAGGATTATCCATTTTGATTTTCAGCTTGTTCAAACACACAGTTCGGGTAGGTAATGATCTGAAAGCTACAAATTGTTTGCTAGCTTTGCGAAGGACTTAACGAGGGAGGAGTTGATGAGCTCGCAGGAGTTTTATCTCACATAGTAATATTCAGATTGGATACCCGACATTGGATACCCGAGAATGATGTTTTCTCATTTTCGCCCGAATAGCATTACATTACAACTACAACCTGAGTGCGCCAGTATCTTTTGGCTTTAACAAAATTAGTTGCCAATTGCTAGCAATAAAATTAGTTGTCGAAGGGTGTGGGCTGTCTGTTTGAAGATGTCTAATGGATCTTGGATATATAATCCAAGATGCTTATGTACGTACCATTTTTACCATGTGTGTAATTATTGTCGTAAATTCCTTCTGCGTATCATCCTAACGTTTTATTGCCATTCGGAGTTGCACTCAAGAGTATCCGTTTTATTACATCCATGGTAAAATTATACCTGATCTGTGTTTACATAAATAGTCCCTAATTCCCTGCACACAGGCTCAATTCAAATACTGTATGGCACTCTGTGGAATGATGCTACTGGTATTGTAGTAGTGTACTACATAGCACATATATATATTATTATTCACATTCTACTCGAGTATGTTTTAGATTGCAGTAATCTTTCTTCTAATTGCTGATTCTGAACCGAGTGTTCCTACTTTGGAATTTTCCATTAGTGGAACTTATTTTATTTCTTTTCCATTCCTCCTGTAGAGTAAACAGTAAGATGAACATTCAAAATAAAGTCAAGATCCTTCGGTTTTTTACCCTTCTTACCATATGTAATAAAAATGAACCAACTTGTAAAATGAAGTGACAAAATTACAAGTTTTTAGTTATTCATTTTCACATACTCAACTGTCTAAAATAGAATCATTTTTAACCCTGCTTATTATATAGCCTATTTGCCATTTGTGCGCCAATTTTCTTTAACCAAATAATTAAATAATTAAATAGCAATCTTTAGTAACTATTTCTATTTCTAGTAAATAATTGAAACAGTTTTTTTTAATATATAATATATTTACACCTTTTTGTCAAAGAAATGAATTTTCGGACTCCTACAATGTAATTTTTATTTGTCGTGAAAACGAAAGATACAGTCAAAATCGAAGGGAACTTATCTGGTATTAGAACACTTCGAAAACTCGATTCAAAGGTTTGAAAAAGCAAAAAACCAAATAATGTGGAATTAGTTGTATTTATTTGCCTTGATTTTATTCCATGAACCGGCTTTCAGTCTCAATGTATGCACGGAAAACTTCATTCATTTATTCAAAAGGCATCACTCACTATAATGATTATATTATAATTTATAATGAATTGAATGATAAATTAATGTTCATTCATACGCAACTGATCAAGGTATTATATGCAATGAGTTTATTTCGAAGTCCTCAAACATAGGAACATAAATAATATTTATAGACTTTATTTGATACTAAAGAATGGAATTTGTAACTGTGGAGTCTGGGTTATTTCCATAGGGTCATAGTCATTAGGCTAAAAAGGTTTATCGCTGGAATAAATCTTAATGCAGTTTTACTCAAAATATCTCAACTTGAATAAAGAAGTAACATGTGTCTAACAGAACACACAAGTCTCAAGTGCATCGAGCACTTAAAAAGTTATAGCTCAAGACCAAGCCATTAACTAAAAATAGCATTGCAATTTATCCATTATTAGTTCCAGAAATCTCGTCATATTTGTAATAAAAGTCAAACTGTTTATTCCCAACTATCATGATTCTGCTAAAAGCAAAAAACAAAGTTTGCAGAATTAAAAGCAGGTAAATATGCATATGCAATAATTAAGCAATATAGGTATTTAATATGTTAGTGAGCTACAATTAACCAGTTTGACTATAATAGGTTTTTATACTATATAACATATATATATATATATCGATCTATATATCAATCTATATCAATATATCAATATTAATCAATGAGAAGTTTAGAAGATTAAGGGTCCTCTCTGGGAATATTTTTTCTTGCCAGATGCGGACCTTTCGGCTGTTTCCAATTAGGAGATCTTCGATTTCCCCTGTTCTGTTTTTTTGCGTTTGGCAGATTTGGAGGAACTCCAGTATGGTAATTTGAATGTTGCCCACCTCGGTTCCTCGGATGATTCTGTCGCGAATGTTGATGTGGACCTGGAGCTGTGTTGTCAATGTATGCCCTCTGCACGCTATTCCTTGGTGGTGGCATTGTTTGTGCTAAGCCTTGGCTTTCAATATGCTTTATTAACAAATTTTGGTTCGTCAGGAGAATATTCTGAATGTTCTTCTGCTTCTGCAGCTCTTCTTCCAAGTGTCTGTTATTATTTCTTTGGTTTGGGTTGAATTTCCTTAAATTGTTTTGAAATTGATGCTGAACTTTTCGTTGATTTCTCTTTTGTTTAATTGCATTAGGTCGGGAGGTTTTACTCTCTTTTTGACTTTCTTTAGGTTTATTCCTGCTTTGATTCACAGTCGGTAACCTAGGTCTGTTTTTGCTATCACACACTGTTGGGGATTTTAAATTGCCTTGCACCACGTTTGAGGAAGACGGAAGATTATCAGTCTCTTCTGTTTTCCAACCATTACTTCTGAGGTGAAGCAGATCCTGAAATATATTTCATGAAATATATTCAATAAAAATACATTAAAGTCCGTATTGCTTCTGTTTTCATTAAAATAATTACAAAGATTTTAATAATGCTATAACGCGAGCATACATTAATTTTCCCGAAGATTTCCGTAGGTAAATTCTTGTTCCTTAGTTGATATTCTTGCATATCATTAAGTAATGAATCCATTACGATTTTGTTTTTCGTTAGCCTCAATTTATTTTCAAACTGTAGTCCCACAGAAGTCAACAAAGAGCACAGATAGCGAAAGGAACCATAATCAGTGGTCATAGCTAGCAAACAAAATATCATTAATTTTGTCTTTTATCTTTTTTCTGCACATTTAAGTAGCAATATTAATAAATGGTTTTTAGTGAACATACATACCTAAATTCAACAGTTTACGGGCGAAAGAAGAGAATCCTTCTAGTTCCACGAGTCCTTTTTTAAACAATAATCCAACCAGGAAAATAACATTATCCTTTTGGATTACTTGTTTATAGTTTTCAATAATAACGCTTTCAGTTCTTTTGATTCCATCAGCATTTTCAGAATAAGAAAATCCTAGCTTTTCTGAATCACTTGGGGTATTTTTCTCGAAAACTTGCACACATTTTTTCCATATTTCTGTTTTTATGGTGGACGGAATTTGCCCAGTAATGTTCTGAGATAACTCGGTCTAAGAATAAGACATAATTAATCTGTTGTAAATAGATATTTTGACATTATAATGTAGCACGAAATTGCTTAAAAGGCAAACTTTTGGTAACAGAATTTTTGGAGACTTTTCTACACTTCTGCCAAAATTGTTAAATTTTTCTCTGATTTGAATTAAAGTTTCCATTACACTCAATAATACAAGTACAAAAGTATGAACGATACATTTCATTAATTCGTTTAGTGAGTTACACAGAGATTCATCTCTATTTGTATTCACTTAAAATCAGTTAAAGTTTTAAAAAGGTAATCATAAATATTATAAATAGGAATTGGTTATAGAGTACCAATTCCGCAAATGCTTTTGAAACTTTTGTATCTTCCATGCATTCTTTAAAAGCTCGGTCCACAAATAAAACAGCATCTTCATGAGTGCTAATTTTCAGTTTTGTTTGGAAACGGTCTTTAATAATGCTCGGGTTCTCCGACGAATGGATGAAGAGCACTGAATTCAAAACCTACATAATACATTTTAATTCGTTACGGTCATTTACACGGAAATGTATTGACAAACTATCGAATTCTTTTTGTGTGTATGTAGTGAATTTACTTTTCTTACATAATTGATATTGCTGACGATATTTTCTTCATCTTCGTCTACTCCTGTATTCTCCGTGCTGCAGGAGATTTCTCCCTCCTCTAATTTTACAAAATTAAAAGTTCAAAAAAGTTTACAAACCATCAATCACGGTTATTAATTCTTATTGAGACTTAATACTCAATTATTTACCCATTTCCTTTAAACTGTCATAATATTTATTCCAGATTTCACTATTACAGTCAGTTTCATTATCATTATTTCCCAAATCTTGTGAGTCGTGTGTTAGCAATTTGCTAGTGCCGACGGTGTCGCCTAGTTTGTTGGCTATGTTGATTGTAATGTTTTTTGTCTCATCTGACAATAAGTCACCTCGGACTTTTGATTGCAATTCCGTTGATTTGGACACATTGGTTTCGTTTGTCAATCTCGATTCGTGCTTTTTGAACGTTTCAAACATGACCTAATTAAGTGGGACATAAAACACTTTTAATAAAAAGTACATTTGTTTCAATAAGAATCGGAGGAAAAAACCCAAAGGTAATAGGCATACATATATTTATTGTGTCAGGAAAGTTTGTTAGTTATACTTTCGTAGATTAGAAATAGTTACCCTTTTCACTACAGCTAAGCATTCAGCGCTTTTTAAGAGACCTTTCATTTTAAGACCCTCAAAGGCCCAGTCGAAAACCTGAATTCAAACAAAATCCAAGTTACATATTTTTAAACAATGAAAGTTTGAAGTTAAGAATAATATCTCATTAAGTCAAAATTGATATAGTCACCTTTTCGACTTCCTTTTCGAAATCGGAGATAAAATGTATATCCGAAGATTGACTGCTTGGGAGACTATTTTCCTCCATCGCTCTACATACAACTCAGTAAATACAGTTAATTTATTTAGAATTTAGAAAATTGTATAATGTTTTTCTAAATAAGTAGTTTGTTACTAAGAATGAATAAATGTAAGTATCTATCTATGTGTGTGTAAGTATATCAAAAAGTATATAGGGCACTGTGATTAAAGATTCATATATGCAGTAAGTATAAACAAATAGGCACTTTGTGTTGATAAAAATAATAGTATACTGTGCAAGTAATGGCAAGTATGCACTTCTCTATGTTGCAAATGCAATGCAAATATTCTAATGCAAATTGCAAATTGAAAATGCACTTTACTGCCACATGTTTTCATACGTGACAAGCAACAAGAAAGCACATGAGTATACTACTGCAGCATCTTTGCATCCACGTATATCAACTGTACGCTGCACGTAAATAACATTCAGCAGTTAAATTGCATTACTTTTCTTCATTTAGCGCAGAATCCTTTAGCACTGAATATTCTCAGAGAATGAACATAAGTGCAAACTTATTAACAAGAAATTACAATGTAATACACATGAAGTTTCTAGATATATCTAATTCGGTATACTTTGCAAATATACTTGCAAGCTTTGTAATAATCCAAAAATTTTACGATATGTTTTTTGCCAACATTCGTAAACGATATGACTTGTAACGGTTATTTTCGAAGAGTTCAAAAAAATATGAGAACGTTTATTTAGTAATTATGAAATCGCATAATTTCATGTGTATTAATTTTTCAGTATTTTATATCAAGTACACCGAAGCCAATAGTAATTTATGCCAATATTAATTAATTGAGTATTAACATAATAGTATGTAGATGCATGGCTTCCACAATCGTCTTACGCAGTTGTCCCAATCTTAAATTGAATATTGATATTTCTTAATTACATTAATTTTATTATTGTGAGTATTCTGTACTGTATTTACAATAAAATTCAACGGAATATACTGGAAAGTATTTTAGCAAATAATTTTAATCCACAAAATTGTTATAATATTTATGCTTCATGAAATCTGAAAACTTGCGGTCATTAACGCACATACATACACATACTTGACACACAAACTACGTAAAATAAACGTAGATCACAGCTAATTTTTGAATTACAGAAATATTTAGCGAATACAAAATGATGGTGGTACATTCTACTACATTATCCTTGCTAATTATGGATATATCAAAGAAATTAGAATTATTATCAAAGAAACTTCTTGTACATTTTTTTACACTACAAATACAATCACTGCTCGTTTACTGTTTAAGACATGGAAAAGTTTTCTGTAGAATGTTGTTGTATAGTGTTACATAATATGTGGCACAATTCTGTGATATGTAGTCGTACGCCTTCGTATATGAACGACAAGTTTCCGCTGTGTAAACCGGAAAAACTTGATGTCGAAAAATGATTCTGCATAGCAAATAGTCCACTTCTTGTATAAATGTGTTAATTAATTTTGCAAATAATGGTCGTTACATGCACGAGCGTGAGTTAAGGAATTGAGGATGCGGATGTAAATGAGATTTATTCGTCTTCCGAATTCAAAGAGTCACTGTAGCATAAACCTACTTGGCACATATTGAGAAAATATTTCATAAATACCTACCTACCTCACCTATTTATTGAGATTAAAAATATTATAGCTGCTTTCACAAAATGTTATTATTATTACCACTTACGTTTTTACTATATAACTTAGGCTTACCTACTATACTAATTGGATGCAATAATTTATTTGGTGCAGGTAAATATAGTAAATACGCGATGAACTATTAGATAAAGTATTATCGTGTAGTATCTCTATTATCTATTATATAGTTTCTCAATTTTTCACTTTTATTGCGGCACCTCTTCTAGACTCCTTGGCTCAAATCAAATTGAACGGAACAAGTTGATTTCTCATTTTGGCTCTCTTCCCTTTTCGTCCCATAAATTATCCAAAGTAAACAGGAGTGCAAAGAAACGCATTATAGGAAGGATTACAATAACTACCTTGTCAATAAACTTTCTAATGCAAATAACTTTTACAACTTAAATACTTATACCTTATTTACATCCATGTCCATCCCATACCTTCAAAATCCACTTAGGCATTATGTGAAGTTACATAGCCAATTGATTAATTACCCAATTAAAAGAAACACTCAATTCCAGATCAATCTGGTTAGGTGTACTAATTAAATTCATTTACATTTTTCTCGTGTCATTCCACTGGTAAACTGGTAATCCATGTGGAAGGACACAAAATATACAACTACTTATATCTTATATAATGGTATTTCGTACAAAAATGCATTAATGTTACTATTATACATTTTTAAATACTTGGAACATCATGAAAGCATTTTATTTTAAGATTTACAGCTCAAAAATGCTATGCTGTACTGTTTTACGATAGATTTAAACATTCTGAAGAAAGGAATTAGTATGAAGTATCAACAGTCAACAGTACATAGAAAATGACTGAAAATGAATGCCAGGCTATTAATGGTAGTAATGAATTTGATTCTGTTGTCAAACCTGACATTGATTACGGGGAATTAATTGTAGCAAAACTGCAGTAGGTATACTTTTGGATATTTTAGTGCACAGCATGAGTTAAGAGTTTAGATTTCAAACTGTTAATACAATTGCAACAACAGACAATGTCAAATTAAATCACAAAGGGAGTTTATTACGAATCGTGTAAGTAGGCATTCGCATTATCTCTGTTTTAATATAACAAAGTCCCTTATATCAGTAATTGTAACATTGTACAGTAATTTCATTTGTAACAATGACTAAAAACAATTGTAACTAATATCTAAGCCATGGTTTTGCACGACAGTGTCATAAAAATGCTCTTAACTTTGTATATTAATAGCCATTGGCAGTCAAATCATTTAAAAAAAAATCTAAAAAGTCTAATCTCAATTGTTAAAATTAATTGAATGAATTTTCGAGTCTAATGGAGAAGGGGGATTAAAATTGGGATAAAGCCTGTTACATTATTTGAGGCATGTATAATGGAAGTTGAGATCTGAAAGTAAGTCAATTGATGCATGCCGTGTTTGTAAATGTAAACAATAACAAGCTCAGTCAGACAAGACAATGCATAAGAAAATGTTGTCCCAATGGTTAATTTAACCTACCTATGTAATAGAAGGATAATTATAAGATATTATTATATAGCACAACAATGTAAAGGTAAAAGGGTATATCTGTGATGGGAAACCCTTTTTGAAAGGGTATATCCCATACATTGGTATCATGTACCGTAGGAAACAAAGCAAAGAAAACGAAGCCAAATGTGATGTGAAGTGTTCGTTGGGCTATTGTATCAATATCCTTTCAAGATTTTTGACAAGCTCGGCCTAGTCCGTTTACTTTCCCTTTTCAGATTATTTACTTGCCTATATAAAATGATTGGCAACTCTTCGTTGTTATTATTATCGAGAAACTGAAGCGTTGGGAAGTGTATGTGTGAGTTGGAGCCTCTCTGGAGGCACGACAAAACAGAAAGTTAAAAATCTAAATTACATCCATTAAAAATCATTTGAAATTTTAAAGAATTCTTCAAAGTGTATCTTAATCAAGAATCTTTAAAAAAAATGTTCAGTGACTTTTTTTCGTAAGGAAGTACATTAACAATACAACAAAAAAGTTAAATACAAGGCAAGACACGTGTCTTTCGTATTGATTCAATAAAAACACATTTACATAAACATTTAGCGATAAATAGAAAAACAGTTTTCCAAGCTCCTGCAATCAACTTTAAGAAAAATGAATCATGTAAGTGTGTCCTTAATCCTTATTCAATAATCAATGCTAAGCAAAATTGCATACAATTACCAAATTGAAGTACATAGCATTTAAAAAAATTCAAGTATGTTATAATCTTTAGATATTATTAGCATATTTTTTTCTTCTTCTGTTGTGTATAAAGATATTGCTACTTATTTCTCACACAGAAGTACAATTTACAATAGTTTATAGAATCTCCTGTATGTAATAGTTAAAATAAATTAGCATATTTAAAATCATAAATAATTGATTAATTTGATTGCTAGAGACGTTTGGCCCTTTCCTTCTTCGCTCTTCTCCTCCTCCTTGCAGTCAGCGTGAGCATAATTGAAGGTAGTGCCTTGAACGACACTTCAATTTTAGAAGATGCCGTCCCTGCACCTACGAAACAGAAAAAAGCCAGATCTGGTGGAGATGTTACTTACACAGCAAGTTACTCTGTCGTCAGATCTGCTCTTAAACGAGGTAAAACCATGGTCATGTCAGTACCTGTCCCTAACAAACCAGCACCTGCATATAAAGCAGAAAATACCAAAGAATGATAAATGTATTTGCTCTATATTTCCAAATTACTCAATTTAATCTCTGTTGTTTTCATTGTGTGTGTGCCTTTGAGAAATTATTCCCCTAATTATATCGTCTGTGTATAATGTAACGTGCAATGTTCGTGTATGTCTTTTGAATGAATGTTGACTGCATGCTTTTGAAGTGACCATGATCAAACTGATGAGATTTGTCTTGTTAATAAATCAAAATAATCTGATTTTGTAAATGTTAAAGAATGGGAATGTTAAATAAAACTATTTTGTGCTCTTCTAAATTAATTTTCATTCATATAATTTTTAATTGAAATTATCTGATTTAGTTACGTAATGTTATACAGATCTCGGCAAATTAAAAAATGCATTTAGCATTTGTGACACGAAGTTAAGATATTGTGAATTATTTGTTTACGTTATAATCAATAACTGTCTAGAAAACTAGGATATTGTGCTATTTTTATGTTGAATTGGTGAAACATTATTATTATTACGGATCTTTCTATTGGAAAAACTCATTAGTTTAAAATTGTGTTATTCTAAACTTTTCTTCCATGTAATTTAAATTAAAACTATTTAATTTATTTACGACGTATTTTGTAGGTGATCCTACGGTGTATTCTTTAGTTATTGACAAAAAACTAAAAATGTTGTCAAATATTTATGTTATAATTAACAATGTTCTGTAAAACTAAAATCATGCAGAATGGGTGAAAAATTATAAATCTTTTCTATTGGGAAAAGTTGTTAGTTTAATATTGTGCTCTTAAATTATATTTCATCCATGAAATTTTAATTGAAGCTATCTAAGGTTTCCCTAATTTATCCACTCTGCCATGATTTCACACAGAAAATTAAAATTTTGTCAATTATTCACGTTATAACTAACAATGTTTTAAAAAATTGGAATCATTATGCATTTTTATGTTGAATTGCTGAAAAAAATGCGGACCTTTTCTATCGGTATCCTCAAGGTGTGTACAGTGAGTAGGTAGAAAGTAATTAAGATGGGAAATGAATAAATGAAGATGTTTTTATTCCGTAAGTTTTAATGAACTTGTCTGTCTTAAAATGAGTGAGTAGATAATGTTTTTAGTGAATTGTCTATTGTTCCATGAGATATAAATTGTATTATAATGGATTTGTGAGCTAAAGAGATAAAAATTGATGTAGGGACGATAATGAGTGATGAGATATGATCATGATCTTGGCCTTGGTTGGTTTTAGTAATGGTTGGACTGGAGCTGTGCAGTTTAAATGTTTTCTGACAGCGCACATTTGTACTTGGTTTCTCTTCCTTATTAAATATGTAAAAAGTGTTACGTTTCCCTTTCGATTTTCTTTGGCACTATCAATTGTTCATCTAAATTACACTGCTAATGCTCCTTGTGCAAATAAACTGCAGCAGAAACTTAAGACTTTGTACTCTAAACAAAAGATAAATAGAGTTTGATACATTTTCATATGGTTCATAAGTTTTTTGCTATATATAAAATGTTTGTTTGTGTGGCTGGCTACAACTTTGGAAATAATGTGTGAGCATTAAGATTGCTAATTGCTATCGTATAAAGAGTTGAGTTTGCACAATTAGTGAAGCTCGTAAAAAGTTATCAGCCCACACCGCAAAGCTATCTTGTAGACTTTTTTGTGGTTCGTCTAATGATAACGCAGTACAATGAACAATAGTATAATATAAGAGAACGTAATGTAATAGAACAAATTGTTAATCTACTAAGGTCTTCAGAATCAAAGTGGCGAGTCGAATTGTGTACGAGTGTAAAATGGAAGCAAAAGGCTCTCTCGTCTCTGCATGACTCATCCATTAATTCAACTAATTCAAAGTCAAGCGAATAACCATCGAAGCAAAAGGCGAAAAAGACTAAAAGACACACTTAGATCATTTTCTTATGCTGACGACGATCTGTTTTGCATTTAACTGCGTGATATTATTAGCAGTCAGCTATTCACTCATTTATTCTGCGTTATGTTGGAGAGTGTTGTAGTAACTGCATGGACAATAATGGACATGCTACTAAAGCATGATTAGAGCATGATAATTTATACACTACGCAGTGTACAAAGCCCAGAATGTAATGATACAGAAAAAAAAGATCTTTTATTTATTTACACTTGGCTTATCTACAGCTAAAAACACAATAGATGCACTATCTGTATTAATAATATAAGGATATCTCTGTACTAAATTTTATTATTTATTTGCTAGCCAATGTCCAATTACTTTTCGCTTCTCATAACGCTCCTGCCAACTAAAGGTCATTTCCATCCATTGTCTTATTCTATCAACACTTTAAAACGCTGCTCCTGCTTTTATACCATATAGCAGATCCCATTCATTCCTTATCCCTACTGTCTCTACCTATTTACTACTTGCACTAATAATCTCTTTATAAACATGTGGTTTTAACTAGCATAAAAAAGACTCGTTAGATTTAAATAGTTAGAACCCATAGGAAATGCTTCTCGATTTGGCCACATCATAAATACATTCTATACAGGCACACAAGATGCGAAGTTCTTCACCCTAAAATGCTTAAAGATATTACTATCGTTAAATATTATTGTCGAAATAATTTCCTAAAGAAAATATCAACACAAAATGCAATTACATTTGGCTATTTTTATTCTGAACTCACTACGATACTCGAAGTCAATAATTTGAGCCTTACAAGAACTAGATTTTCAATGTAAATTATTATTACGATGAATATATTTACATACGCACACAAATTAAATGATCCATTGAAGTTTTACAATAATATGTTATAATAGAAATCGTATTCACTTGTTTTCTGATCTATTTTTATAGTAATATATTTAATTTACAGAAATGAAACTCAGAATAATTGGCTTTTCAGTCGGCAACATTGATCGAAAACCAAAGTTCTAATAATTTCTGATACAACTTTGTGTCATCATGTCGAATATTAATGCACAACTATAATTTCAGAAGATTTCTTGTTGAATCTTAATTTAAGGAAAAAAAATTGAATTAAGAGCATAGTCTACATATGACAAACGAAAAATGAACAACTTTAGTTAATAAAATTATTCTGTAATAAGGCTAACATTTGTCAGACAGCATAATCACAATCGTAAAAATTGTTTTTACAATTTTTTTTAAAAGTCAATTGTGTAAATGAAGACGCAGCTGATTTTGTCTGCTAACATTGGTGCGTGTCCAATTGAGAGTTATTACTACGCAGTGTTCGTCGACAAGAACTCATTTGCATAGATGTCATAAAAAGTTTATGACAAAGTTTAGACGAAAATCTCAAGGGATGACTTGCAATGTCATTTGCAACAAATATGCTAATCTGAGAAGCAGACATATTATAGGAATGTCCTCCTACACACATAAAAGGAATCTAACTACAAATACAAAGTCTACGCTTATAAAAGTCTCGTTAATAATACGCCTGTTTATACCTGTTAATAAACATATTATCTCTGTACTGTCTACCACTAAAAATGGACAAAGAGCCAATTCCTTGAACATTCAAGCAGCGCAGCGATTCTTGTAGAAATTAAACGCTTGTACATGCAACTCCAACATAATGTACTACGTATGTACTTACATAAACAATTAATATAGATATAAAGGTTTACATGATAATCTTTCATGTATTTTACGAGAATGTGAAGTTCACTTGCGATCTTGACGCTGTCTTATCGTAGAAATAATGTAAGTTGATTGATGTAATGTGATTAGTTGTAAGTAGGTAAAAACGTAAGTGTATTTTTTATACTTGTCTTTAGCACAACGTAAATAACAACAATGAGAATCAATATGGGGAAATGTAAAAATGGAAATGTCAATTGAACTAAGAGCTAGAGCTAAGTAGCTAGATGGCTGAAAAGACTGAAACGATGTATAGCTAGCTGAAAGCTAAGTCTTTCCGCAGAGCGTCTCTCCATCAAACCAAGGAACACAAAGCAAACGGTTGTTGGTGACCTTTACTGGCACTTTTTGCAACAAAGTCGCCAGCAGTATATAAAGACGGACTAACAACATCCAAGATCACACTAAGCTCTCTGTTCACTCACAGAAATAATCAACTCACTCTCTTCTTTGTGATTTATCACTACCAAAAACCAAACTTCACCATGCAAGCCGTAAGCTCAAAATTCAAACTTTTCTCAAAAATTACAGAATTAATTTGTAAAATCTTCCGAATTTTCTGACCATCATCACTAATCGGAATTTTGATATTTAGATCACCATTTTCGCTTTCCTCGCCGTCGTCGGAGCTGCTTCCGCTGGCAACCTCGGACTTGTCGCTGGACCCGCCGTCTATGCTGCCCCAACTGTCGTCCGCACCGCCCCCATTGCCTATGCCGCCGCCCCAGTTGCCGTAGCCCACGCTCCAGTCCTCCGTGCCGCCCCCATCGCCTACGCTCAACCTGCTGTAATTAAAAATAAATTATTTCCAAATAATTAACAGAATATTTGAAGGGAATTCGATGAAATTGAAATTGCAGTTGTTTTAATCCACAATTCGTTCTGCTTACTAAACCAAAGTATGGCTACCAACAGGTCGTTGCTGCTCACCCAGTCTCCTACGGACTCGCCGGACCCGCCGTCGTCCGCTCCGGAGCCGTCCTCGTCGGTTAAGCATTCCAAATCTAAGTCAACTTCTTTTCTAATCGGATTATTCGCACCATCGTGATCGGACTCAATAATTGGCTCATTTCTGTATGCAGTCAACAGTAGAGCTAGTACCACCACCAATTGGACATCATCTCAACACTTCAAAATTTGTAGACTTTAGTGACAATCTTTTCCCATTGTATATAAATTCCACCCAATTCTTAGATTTTGCTAATTTCCTGTATTGCCCCTTTTAATTCTGAAGGATGGAAAATCTAAAGGATTCATTACCTCACTAGTAAATTAACGACAATAATTGTTACCATCACATACTGACAACCTTCTATCTAAAGTATTGTTCTTACATTCGAGATATCGCACACACAAACACGTTCACTCCAACTTTACGTGACATGAACATGACCAACATTTAGAACGAGGAACACCTTTTTGTACTTTTTTACTTTGTTGTTGTCGTTTTTGGTTGATGCAGCCATGAATTGGATTTTAAATAAAATTGACTGTTCAATCGGTTATTGCATTTACAAACACAAAAGTTTTCTTGTTTCCTCCTCCTCCTGCTTAATTTCTCATATATCTCATATAAATAATATACTGCATAAATTCATTAAAATACAAACATTTTCTCAATTTATTCAAGATTGAACAATCCAAATTAATTTAATTATTCATTAGGTTGAATTGTTACTAGTTTGTTTTTTTGTTCTGCCAAATTAAATTAGCATAATTTGCGAATTGTATATTAGGAAGTACTTAAGTATGAATCCTACGCAGAACAGCGAATGAACTCACACAAACAGATTAAATCGATTGAAGGATGATAGCTTTTCATATAAAACGCACAAATTGCATTGTCTCGCTCAATGCTAAGCTTTGCATGCCCATTGTTCCTCTTCCTGTACCTATACGATCTTTAATCCAATACCCAGAATAATCCAGAACATGATTATAACGTAATTACATATAATAATAATTAACTTTAAAAATTGATGTTCAATGTAGAAAGAATACGCAATTCAATGAACAACATTGTATTAGATATTAAGAAGGAATTTACAATTGGTTTACATTCCTATTTTTAAACAGCGTGTACAATGATCTACATCTGTCATGTCCTTGCATTATTGAGAAGGAACTCATGAATTGCGTTTGGACGATGTAATTGACCTGAACAATTATGATATTTCGCTCCTTTTCCAAATTCTAAAACTATATTTATAACCTAAGCAAAGTAATACAGCTAAATTCTTCCTGTTTTGTAAACTGGTGTTTTAATCGGTTGAAAACTGAAATAAATCCCAAATCGAAATGATTAGGTCGAAATGAATCATTTTATTATGCCATGTTGTACTTTTCAGTTCAAATTGAAGTCAAAATAAGTATGGCTACTAAAAATTCTGGAACGCTATAAAATTACTGGAGATTTTTCCAAGTTGCCATTAGCTATTGCAAAAATATCTTGTATATTCTGAAAATATTCTGATACAGTACGAAAAGAGATATTTAGTTTTGGAAATATTTTCTGAAGCAGAGATGTGTTTCAAAGATTGAGGGATAAAAATGTCAGGTTTTAAATACGCAACGCAAGTTTTACTGATGATGGCATTATTGGTAGATTTAATATGTTGTCAACCTGGACCGAATTATCAAGGTCATCCACAAAATAGTGCTACGAACATGAATTTAAGAGGACATGGACCGAGGCCAAATCCTTTTGACAGAATTGGGGGTCCCAATGGAATTAACGGTAGTCCTAATAATCACAGAGGCGGTCACAATGGACCTAGTGGTCCAAATTACGGTCCTGTACATCAAGGTGGACTCATGAAACCAAATAACGGCCCAATGAATCAAGGAGGTCCAATAGGCCCAAATAACGGTCCAATATATCAAGGAGGTCCTATTATTGGTCCTCCAAATAACGGCCCAATGAATCAAGGAGGTCCTATGGGCCCAAATAACGGCCCAATACACCAAGGAGGCCCTATTATTGGTCCTCCAAATAACGGCCCAATGAATCGAGGAGGTCCTATGGGCCCAAATAACAGTCCAATGAATCAAAGAGGTCCTATTATTGGTCCAAATAGCGGCCCAATGAATCAAGGAGGTCCTAGGAGTCCAAATAACAGTCCAATGAATCAAAGAGGTCCTATTATTGGTCCAAATAACAGCCCAATGAATCAAGGAGGTCATAAGGCTTCAAATTACAGCCCAATGAATCAAAAAGGTTATATGGGTCCAAATAACGGCCCCATGAATCTAGATCATAGGGGTCCAAATAATATGGGCCCAAATAACGGTCTATTGCATTCAGGTCTAAATGGTCCACTTCATGAGAACAGAGGTTTGTGATTGTGATATTATATTTTATAACTTAAATTCCTATATTTCATATAAAACGATCGAACAATTTTGTAGCACGTAAGACATTTTAAAAGATAATCACGAACTTGTAAAATTTTCAGGACCACCACAACCTCATGGACCAGTGGGAGGTGGTAGATGCTTAATAAATGTTCCTTGACCTTACTGTATATATTTCGAGCATTTTTATTTGTGGTTTGTGATCCTAATGAAAATTAGATTTGCATGTTCTTTAGAATCAAGGCATTTTAAGGCACAGTTTTCTGAATCTAAACGGGTGCCTGTTATTGGACGCAAGCCTCATATTCCCAGGAGACTAAAGCAAAAAAATAAAGAATTTCACGGTAAAAAGCTACAATAATTACCATGAACTAATTTCCAGAAAATGAAACCGCTGTACATTTTGTTTTGATGGGATTTTACAGATTTTTTTCTGATATCTCATCAGGTGACTATCAAATCTACGATAGTCTAGATGACTCAGAGCTAAACTATATGCCAGAGGGAAATGACTTATCGATAGAATCGAACGAGGCTTCAGATAGCGATTATTTTCCACATAGCTTAGAAAACGACAGGATACAAGTTATTGCCGGCGAAAACCCTGCTGATATAAAAAACATTAAATATTCTGATCAGTCGCAAATTATTGATTCGAATGTTCTCCCTTTGGAAAAGGAAATTCACAATGAGCTTCGGAAAACTGAAAATAATCATAACGACGAAGATTTACCGTTTGAGCAGATTCATCATAATAACGATGAGCGGGAAAATGCACCTAAGGCATTTCAAATAACTGATTATACGAAAAACGATTATGCAATTCATGACTCAAATAAGAAAACTGAAGATAATAATAAACATGGGGAATTTCACACACTTGATACACACGTTATGAAAAGTGATAATAATATTCAAGATTCATATAATAAAGAAGGCGAGTCTTCAGTTTCGGATTCGCAGCATCAAAAACATGGTAATAAACAGGATGAAGTCGAAGCTGAAATTTATCCCTATCCTCAAGTTGCTAACCATGGAACTTCAAAAGACACGGCAGAGTATGACCAAACGAACAACGAAAAATATATTTATCACGATTACAATGTTAAGGAGCCTGATTCTGGAGGAAACGACTACGATAATTATGGGAGCGTCAGGGATAACCAAAATGCTCGTCATCAAACATATTCGGGTAGCGTAGTATTTTCACCACATGAGGGACCCCAAGCAGAGCCTGTAGATAATGGAAACGAAGGTTCAGCAGTTCGTTCTCAAAGTTATAGTGCTAAAACACATTTTAACGCTGCTGAACTTGCAGAACAACAAATTCACAATAAGGTACAAGGCTGACCAGATTTTCGAAAGCAAACGACACCTCTTGGGCTCCTTTATTTAACAACCCCAAGCCAAATGAAGAAAACGACAAAAAAAAACTCAGAAATATCTATTATTTTTTTAAATCTAGGAATTTCGTATTTTCTAGCTTAACACAAAAATGGAATTTTTAATATTTAGGCCCTAATTAGTGCACTTTAGCAGATTTGCAAATTTCAATTAGAGGCGTTTGCTTTTTGTTATTTTTGCGCTTATTTTTTTTTAACGAACTCTATATTCTGGGATCTACTATTTTTAATTATTTAAATCCAGCAATCAGATCAAAATGCATTAGAAACATGGTATATTCCCTATTATCAAGCGACCTTCATGATTCTTTATGTCAGGAAGAGTCAATCATATAATCATGTATTTGTAGCACTATTGCTGGAAAATAGAAAAATTGGGATGATTTATGAGAAGGGGAAATATAGCAGAGGATAATAGGTGAAATAAGGAATCTGAAAGGAGGTACCGCCCAAAAAAGTGGGACATTTGGAGTCTGGTCAGCCCATCCACCACTTAAAACAGGGAGAGGAAGAAGAAGAGGATTTCGAAGAGCCATTTTCTACCTCAGGGAAATCCCACTCATTGTCTCTACCTGTAATTTCAATAGTGTTCGTCCAGATTTTGTTCTCTGGAATATTAAACAAAGTTTTGTATTCCGTGCTCACATCTATTACATTGAAATAAAGAAACTAAAAATAGTTAAAAAAAATCCCATTATAATAATTCATAATTTGGCAATAGGCCCGATTTTTTGGTGGCCTGCGCCCTGGGTACTCCTTTACCATCATAGGATGTGCCCACCTCGCATAACAGAACAGTGACAGAACAGAACAGTATTCATAATATTTAAGTCACGAATTCTTCCATCGAGGCCAATATGATATCGTCATGCTACAAGAAATCCAGAAATATCTCGTTTTAAAACAATTCATGTTTGTATGGGTTTTAGCGCAGTAGTATACATACATTCACATATAACTGCATTCCGTAATAACAATAACCAATTAACTATTGGCACTATCATAATATGATGTATAGTTCTATGGAATTTCGATTTGTTTTGCATTCATAACCGTAGATTAATAAATAAAAATTCGCTCTGTACCTAATAAATTACAATACCCAATATTATGTGTCACAAGAATTCCAATTGTATAGGTTTTATGCGTTACATTGATTTAATCATTTTAACAGATTCCTATATAATTTTCCTAATTAATTATATTGAAGTTTAGTTAAAATCCTAACCATAACCATCTGAACCGCCATTTGAGTGACAGGAATCTTGCAAATGCACAAGTGCTCATAAATGAATTAAAATGAATGTAGTTGCCTTTGCCTCATTGATTATCTCTGACCTAAGTAGGTTAGGTTTTTTACACTTTCCTAGTAGTTGTCGATAAGTTGCTAATTCCACTGCGTAGTATAATAACTCAACATTACGTACACAATATTTTGTTAGTGATACAAAGTGGAAGATTGGGTAGTTATCATGTTCACGTACTTGTCTATCGTCTATATTTACTTGAGATAGAGCAGTTTGCTAACCTAACAGCGCCTCAAGGCTGATTTACTGCATTTTTATGTACCGCAACCTTTAAAATATCTGCAGATTTTCCTTCTACACCAGACATTTTTACCTGCACAGCTAAACAAAAACTTATTAATTGTTTCCAGAGAACTGCAGCAATTCTTTAGCAAAAATTTCCTCACATTACATTTCATTAGTTGACACGAAAACATAATGAATAAGACACTCTTACTCAGCTTGGCTACACTTACCCTCATATGTTACATAGGTAAGAAAAAACTTAAATCTTATTTATACACCTGAGCCTGAGTGTTAAAAGATAAAAGATAATAATAATGCACCGCGCCTTTAGGTAGGTACCTATTATTTTTTGCATCTAATCACAATAATATTTACAGTCACACGTGCATGTCTTTAAACGAAACAAAAACAGTCTTTACATAACAATAGGATTTTTTCCTTTATTAGTTTAAAAGCCTGCTAATTAGTTATGTTCTATTTGTAACATTCACACACATCAGTAAACAAAGTGATAATGATAATGCTTGATAATTTTTCTTAAACAGATACAGTAACAGGTGGCCAAGCTCAGTCTTCTTCAGGAGCAGCTCAACCTCCAGGATTGCAACACGTTATTACCTGCTCAAAATGTCCATCGAAATGTCGAAGTATAAATTATTTCAATTAGTCTTAGCAAAATCCGGGTTTTTACTCAAAAATGTTGTGTCATTAATCATTTCATTATTGATTTCCTTTTGATTGTGTTACGCATTCAATGCTTAAAGCATTTTTACAGGAATATTTTCATTAAATATTCGTGTTTGTTTTACCATTATCTACATAAAAGATCCAAGGTTATCTATCTTTGGTGAATAAATGCTGTGTGTTCTGTGTACACAATTGCAATTCATTAATTTTTTATAGGAAAAATGCAAATTATTATGCTTTTAACAATGTTATCCAGCAGAACTTATTCAATTTCAGATAGTTTATTACAACTATTTTAACTACAAACATTTCTTAATGGAATTTTTGTTTTATGAAGGTCTACAAGGTTGGGAATTGTCATGCAAAAACGCTTGCAAAACTTACAATATGAAATTGGACGCAAGTCGATGTGAAAGCAGTCGTTGCATGTGTAGACAACAACGAGTGTGATGTACAAAAATATAAAGACGGGATAATTTTGAAGAGCTCTCAACTTCAGATTTTTGGAACACAAATAAAACGATTTTATGCTAACACAAGAAAAATTGTTTTGAAATTCTGAAATAAATATTATTTAGATATGAAAACAGAGCTTCTCCCTTTGTATTGTCAGTTAATGTATTTCTTACATCATCATTCTTCAACAAATTGAATAAATACCCTTGAAATTGAACTAACTGTCATATAAACATTGAGCCTGATCGTAATATGCAAATATTACAGATCTGCAAATTGAATGATATACTATCGTTTATTCAAATTTATTCAGTGGACCCAACATTTACATTAGGAGGCAGATAAAGAAATGGCTAGCAAAGATTTAGTATTCGGCTCTTCCTGTCTCCCTCGTGCAAATGAGCTGCTAACTGCTATCTAAGACCTCACATGCCATTCACGATTAATTATAATGCATAAAAATGCATTCAAGAGATTTGGCTGTCCGATCAATTCCATGTACAATTTAGCATTGAGCGTGACAATGCAATTTGCTCCTTCTCTATTCTATTTTTGCTATCATCCTTCAATTGTCGATACTTCTTTGTGTGTGTTCATGTGAAATTCTGCATCTCATTCATGAATCCCCTATATAGCACTTACAGTCTCGGAGTGCATTTAAGTAATTGCAACAAAGACACTACCATTTCTTCACATACTGTACTAAACAAACTATTTTACTTACTCATTGTTTGATTTTAAATGGATCTTTTACATCTTTACCAGACAGCCAAAAATGCATGCGAATCATGCGATGCGACATGAAAGGAATTTTTGGCAATTTTTGCCCTACATTTTTTTCATTCCCAATTGCTGAAATTGTTAGGTCATTTAAAAATTCTTTTCTGCGATTTTCAGGACAATTGTTGTTGCTTTGAAAGAAATAAAAAAGAAATAAACTGATGTAAACTTTTAACAAAGAGATCAAATGGCACACTCGAAAATGTTAATACCTAACTTGTAATTAAGTGACAAAACATCATGAATTACACAATTATGTATTGTAGAAAACTATTTTTCGCTAGGTGTTACTGTTTTCGAGAAACATTGATTTGACCTATTGACCCGATTGACTTCGTATTTCAGCTTATTCTGT
>JAAAYG020009494.1:13002-23087 GCA_009936455.2 Tomocerus minor | reverse complement strand
GAAACTTGCGTGTCTTCTTTCATTTGACACTGTCAATTCACATTTACATCTTTTTTAATCCTGTCACTCTTAAGGAGCTCTAATGATAATAATTATAATATTATGAGATGACTCTCTATGCCCACATGGCTCATATTTAAATGCAAAACTACGTACTTTCTCTCTGTGGAGAACTCAACATTTCCTTTTGCCTACTAATTTAACAAACTGAACGCAATTTAAGTTACCACACAGTATTTTTTAAAGAGGTCATCATCCTTTGTTTACAATAAACTTCGGAAAATGTAAAATGCACTATCTAAAATGAAATTGAAAATAAAAGATCTGGTATAGAATTGTCATTAATAGCATAATATAATCTGGATAGCTTTTTAGCAAAAGGAAGTAAACAATAATAATATTATATTCATTAAAATTGAAATATTTTTTATCCGTTTTTTGAAACACCTATATATGTAATGTAACATATATAGGTGTTTAATATGCTTTTCCTATCTTAATTTCAAGATATTATGTATTTGATAATATATGATTTGTTTAATTTCCACAATATATTTTAAACTAAAATGTTTCTGAAGTATGTATAGATGAAATTTTACAAAGCTTTTGGGAAATTATTATCTTTATGTTGTAAAAGAAGGAGGAAGGCTAATAAAATTCTGTTGTTTGTGTTTGGATTTTGTGTAGTGTGGCTCAAGCTTACTTAAATGAAAAGAAATTAGATGCAGAAATGCGGACGTTGACGACGAATGCAGCTCAATTTGCCAAACAGACTCAACAATGGCTCTCGCTGATTGAAAACTTTAACACTGCTCTTAAAGAACTAGGTCATGTACAAAGTTGGGCCAAAGCTATTGAATCTGATGTCAAAACTATAACTTCTTCTTTAGAATATGTGTACAAAGGTAATGACAATGACTGGATACATTTTCCTCATTTAAAAGAAAAGTTATCTTTAAATTGAACAGAAAGAAAGAAGAAGATTTGTAATAATTATTTATTTTTTATAGCGACTCAAGAATCTTCCATCCCCCGCAGCAGTACTGGAAGTACATAGAATTGTTTCAGACATAAGCAAAGCCTTCAATATCAAATAATAAATATAGGAGAGACAAAACTACTTATCTTTAACTTGCCACAACCTAATTATCTCTGTATATAAAATGATATTGTTATATTCGTTTCTATAAGCAATTCCTACAGAATGAGCAAACCTGGAAAAGGCTTTCGCTTTTCAGCAGTTACGTTTCCGAATGCAGAAAAGTGTATGGTCTTACAGAACTGACTGATGTCACTATTTATTATCCTTAATGTATAATAATAATAAACATTGTTCTAGATTCTAGATACTTATCATTTAAATGTTATGATAAATGCATTTAAATGTTATGGCCGCAAATAATATTATTGTTCTTGTTTCTCCCACCTATACATAAAACTGTTTTGCTCTCCCAGCTCAAAGAATTGTAGTATGCCTCTTACTTATTACATAATTATAATATTATATCCTGCAGAGTCTGACTGAGTTATTTTAAATTGTTTAATGTTATTATGAATTGTGCACTTTTCTTCAGTTCCATAATCAACAGACAAAGAAATTGCATATACTTTGTGTTTGCTATGATATAAATATATCCATAAAGAAACTCCGCAATAAATAATATTGAAAATAAATTTTGTTTTCACCAACTTTTTGATAATTTCATTAAAATGTATCTCATTTGTACTTGGTTTTTAAAGTTCAAGACTACCATTTAAGGAAGTATGCTTAGAAGAGTTAAAATAAACATATTCCAGTCAATAATGTAATAAATAGAATGAGATTTTATACAAGTTCAGGTTCTTGTTAGTGCGGACAATGAATTTGTAAACTATTTGCCAAATACAAGAATTAAAAATTCATTCACTAAAAACAATAACAGCTATGATTCAGGATTTCTATCAATTAAAAACGTTTGATCCATTAAGACAATGCTATTGATTGATATATAGTTTGGTATTTCGTGCTAAATTCCGCAACAGCCTTCCGCCTTCCAAGTAGTATGTATGCATAGAAATGAAGATAGAAAAGTTTTTTGACATTTCATAGGACAACTTTTTCTACTTAAGAATATCACCCCTGTCAATCTTGCTTTAGCAGCATCTTGTAGACCCATCCTATTAAGGTGTCTTATTCTGTTGCATTTTCTGGAGGTGGCAGTGGAGGAAATTCATTGGTTGGAAATAGAGATCATTCTTCTGAAGGTGGAGCAGGTTCATCTTCTGGGGGTGGAGCTTCCTCTCCTGGAGGTGGAACTTCCTCTCCTGGAGGTGGAACTTCCTCTCCTGGAAGTGGAGGTGATTCTTCTTCTGGAGGTGGAGGGGATTCTTCTTCTGGAAGTGGAGGTGATTCTTCTTCTGGAGGTGGAGGCGATTCTTCTTCAGGAGGTGGAGGTGATTCTTCTTCTGGAGGTGGAGGTGATTGATCTTCCGGGGGTGGCCCGTCTTCAGCGGCACCTTCAAATAAAGTGCTTCCAGTTACGCTAGATACTCCAATGGCAGATGTCGACGGTTTATCACTTGAAGGCATAATAATATTAACATTTTTGCTGGCAGTTGATGGGACGCTACTGAGAACGGCAGTTGAGGGTTTGTTATTGTTTGTACTGCCAGAGGTTGAATTAGTCGAGGTTTCTCCACACCCGTCACCTCCGAATCCCCTTATTGTTCTAATGATACCTTTGAGGATGCCATACATCCACACCCAAACAGGATCTACCTTTTCATCACCACATTCCAGCTCCGATAGCGGTTTATCACAAAGATTATAAGGAATTGTGTCGTAAGATGTTAAGGTGTCGATCATCGCAAGCGCATTTTCAGTGAATGTTGGCTTTGCTCTCGTCTGGGTTAATTTACTTTTTTCCGCTTCGGCGCTGATGTTGTTATTTTCCTTAGACGCTGCCTCATTCTCCTCAGGAACATTCGTTGGCTGAGATTGGCTGAATTGTTGAAACTGGTCCATTTGCTGCATTTGTTGAGGAAACATTTGCATTCTATTCACTTGAGGCATCTGCATTTGGTTTATTTGTTGTGGACACATTTGCATTTGGTTCATTTGTCCAGGATACATTTGGCCCATCTGCTGTGGATACATTGGCATCTGGCCCATTTGTTGAGGATACATGGGCATCTGGTTCATTTGTTGAGGAGGATACGCAGTCATTTGCTGAAATCTCGGAGGACATGCCTGAGGGTATCTTGGCTGATTCATATTCATCGGTGGACATTGTCTGCGCATCATTTGCATATTGTTGTTTGGACTTAGAGGTCTCCAAATGAATCCTTGGGGTATCCTGCCTTCAGGAGACTGTC
This sequence comes from Tomocerus minor, assembly GCA_009936455.2. Classification (NCBI taxonomy): domain Eukaryota; kingdom Metazoa; phylum Arthropoda; class Collembola; order Entomobryomorpha; family Tomoceridae; genus Tomocerus; species Tomocerus minor. The sequence continues at coordinate 19,733 of JAAAYG020009494.1, read as the reverse complement.
TTGTACCAGATTGGTAACCCACATTGCTAGAAGTTGGCTGACTTCCTGCATTTAATGCACCTGGTGCTTTTTGACGATACGCAGGTCCCGGAACGCGCATACCTGAAGGCCAATGAGGTGGGTTGTTTTCCAACTTCCATGGATTATCATCAAATAACACACTCCCACCTGATTGCATGTTGGTTGGTTGTGAGCCAACAGAAGGGCCTTTGTTTGCATTGTTATTTAATGCACCTGGTCTTATTTGACGATACGCGGGTCCCGGAACGCGCATAGCTGAAGGCCAATGAGGTGGGTTATTTTCCAAGAGCCATGGATTATCATCAAATAACGTACTCCCACCTGATTGGATCCCCGATGGTTTTGAAACAACAGAAGGTTCAACTTTCGATGAATTCTCGTCTTTCGTTACAGGAGGTAAAGGAGCTGCACTTTGACTCTCTTGAGTGGGATTTGAGGGTACCGCCGAAGGGATGACGATATTTGAGGCATCCTCTTTCTGAACAGCAGAGGTGTTCGATAGTTTGACACTTGCTAGAGATTTCGATCGGGATCTTGATCGCGATTTTGATCGTGACTTTCGTGGTTTCATCTCCATCGAAGGTACAGCTGAAGCTGCAGGGTCGCTCGGTTGTTGCGTAGCCTCCGCTTCAATTCCAAGTTGTTGCGAAGGGGTAGCATTTTGAGATGGCGAAGCTTCTGTAGGAGGAAGTTGTTGCGAAGCGGACTTTGAAGCATCGGACATAGCTACTTCTAATTTGACATTTCAAATTGACCTGCGTCATATAATTGACATCAAATATTCTTTTCAATCATTAAATTATGCTATTAATTAAGTAGTTAAATATTTCACGGATAAAAACACCGTTTTTCATTTTCTGAAGAATAAGACAATACTGGGCATCAGTTTGGTAACATAGTGGATGAAATATGAATGTGTTTACATGTAATTTATCATTTGCAAATTGAGTTTGCCATACTTATTTCAAATGTTTGTTAAAAAAGGCTATTTTGAAATATGTTAGGCTGACAATAATAAGTGGAGATATTATTTATCGTTGAACTGATTTGCAAAGGGTTCGGTAGGGGTGACCTTTATTGGAATTGTTTACATACCTGTTATAGTTTCACTTGGAAGGATATGCAAAAAATTTAGATTTTGAAGTAAAGACCGAATATTTCCCCTGGCTTACGAATTACTAAACCCGACATAAATAGTAAACTATCGATCCATCTGAGAAAGTTTTTACAATGCAACAGCCTTTTTGAGTCAGATTGTTTTGATCTCCATGGAAAATGAATTGCAAATGTTCCTAAAAAATTGTCCTTAATTTTACCATCTTCTGGGGCAATTTAACTATTCGTAATGGAATGGACTCCATTATTGCATAAGAACACTTTGATTTGGTTCTCCATGAAATTATTTTTTATTAGAAACCCAAAGGATATTGTTTTGATCGTCCCTAGTTGAAGCTAATTGATTATAGATCGAAAACAAAACTTACGCTTAGGGTTAGTTTTTTTGGGGGAAATTCGAGATGAAATTTAGTAAATTATTTTAGATACGATTATTTATTTACAATTTTAAAAGAGTGTGGTACAATTCTTGTGTGCTACTTACTATATTCATACTGATACTGTTAATACATAGTAGTTTAGAGATTCAAAGTATTTGCAATGGCAGTGAAGAGAAATCTCCACTGTGGAATCATCATATTGTTTACGCTATTTGAATTTTTCTCCCTAATTTTTCAAATGTCATCAAGAACAGTAAGATTGTCCAATTTCTTCCAGCAGCAAAGGATCTTAAATGAGTCCGGAGCCAACAAGAATGGTTTTGTTTCATCTGGAGCAATATACTGATTTACTTGATACTCCTGCAACAGCTCGTATCCATGAATATCCCGACAAATTGACTATTTCATAACAGAATCACAACATTTTAAAATTGAGATCTAAGATTTTCTGAGTATGCTTAATGCTAGAATATTTTAGAATCTAACCATAGTCAGTGGGTTGGTATTGGTTGTGAATATTCCCAAAAAGTTCAAGCTTTTCGCCATTTTGATCGTATATTCTTCCATTAGCTGGACTACGTTAACATTCTCTGATTCGTCCAGCTCTTCATTGGTACCCATCATGAAACTGTGGATTAGTTTTCCTTTTCCTTTCGGTAATTTCTCTCTTTGGCGGGATTCGAGAAATTCTAAATGAAAAAGAATTAAAACAAGGTATAAAAAACATCAGTATTCATCTGTACATCATATACGCACATGAAATCATATAGATACACCTTTGTGTAATTGAAACATGTATCTTTATAGGAAAAGATTTTCGTAAATGTTACTACTAAAAATGTTCATAGACACAAAGAAATTGAAAAAGTTTGGGTAGCTATACCTAGCATTTCCAGAACGTAAGTGATTCCTTGGGATGCATCCACACTATGTGGTTCATCGTAAACATCAAAGTTCAATGATACACTAACGATTTGGTTATCCGATGTTCTTCTCGCGATAAATCTGTAGAATGCAGTCAATTTATCTTTTCAGTGGAATTTTAGTAAAACTAACTCTTTCAACTAAGATTGGCATGAAGGCTATAAATTAAAAAGTTATTTTCTTTACGAGAATCCTTTTTGAACTATCTCTTTCCAGATAGATCTGATAAGAGTATCAAACTCTTGGTAGGTCGCATTGGTGTAGGCTTCCAAATCTCCCTTGTGAGAGAAACTGTGGGCGATCATACTGAAAAATGGAAACATTTCGGATTAATATTATAATAGCTACCTCAAAATGATATCTGAAAGTTTACCATAGTCTTTATGTTCCAAACCAGAAAATTTCTTGAAAAAATAGCATTATTTAAATAGAGCAGATAAAATGTTGATCTTACTGAACGACTTTATCTTGCATTGTGTTATTTATTTTCTCTATAGAATACATGCCGTAGTTATTGTCACTGTCTCTTGTCATCTCTCTTTTAGAGGAGGCTCCCTTCGTTGATACCATATTATCAATGATTTCCAAGATGGTTTTTGCAGTGACGAAATCAGCAATAGAAATATCGTAGTGGTTATCCCTTAGCTTCAAAACCACTTCAATAGAATTGAGTGAAGTTCCTCCCAAATTATAAAAGGAGTCATCCAGATCTACAACAATATCTTGAATGGAGCGTCCAGTAACTTCAGAGATCGTCTCGATCAAAATCCTCCCTGCAACGGCATCCTCTTTTGGAATCCCCAAGGAATCCCAATCGTCAAACTCCCCACCTTTCATTAAAATATTTCCAAAATACAATTTACAAGATTTTGAATACTTTTGCAGATAAAAGATGTTTCTGGTGTTTCCTTACGTTGTTCTCGTTCCAATTGAAAAATTCGTAGCAGTCGCTGACGATCTGTTTTCCCATTGATCAAGTATGGAATTTCTTTGATCAAACGAATAAGTGGAATTTCATATTCCCTGAGTTTCTCTTCCAATAAAGTTCTTAACCTCTCAACGGTTGCTTCTGGATCCGCCAGTACAAATGCGACGATTGCCTATAATTTTACACATTTTGAAAACTGCAAATAGATTCCATGAAATTGCTTGAATTAGAAATTACTGGAATTATCGTATGATTCGTTAAAAACTTACTTGATCTGCTAATCCAGGATGATAACAAAGAACCACAGCTTTTGTCACTAAATGAATTTGCGTCAGAGCGTATTCAACTTCATTTAAATCAACTCTCTGACCCCGAACTTTAATTTGAGAGTCAGTGCGTCCTTCGTAGACAATCACTCGCGTTCCATTACGAGTCTTCTTAATTTTTCCGTAATCCCCGGTTCGATAGATTTGCGTAAAACCTTCGTGCACCCATAATACGTTAAGAAAATCAGTGTTTGAAAATTTTAAAATTTTAAAATTTTATTTACCAGCTGTCCGGGAAAACGGATTGTCAATGAATTTATCGGATTCGGGTACTCCAACGTATCCTTTAGCTAAATTATATCCCGCCACATAAATTTCTCCGGTTTGACCCTCAGGAACCAGTTGCATTTGATTATCCAAGAAGTAGATAAGTGTGTTGTGCACACAATTACCTTTTCATACACGAGTCAAACATTATCATTTTCATTCTATAATATAAAACTTGTGTGGGTATTAAATAATATGAATTTATACCAATAGGTATTTGATTTGCATAAGTTTTGTCATAAACGGATTTTTTCGATTCGTAAGTGATGTAAGTAACATCTCCCATAATTTCAGTTGATCCATAGAAGTTTGCCAAGATATTATTCTTTGGGAAAAGATCAAAGAATTCTGCAATCAAAAATAATTTATGAGACAATGTTCATTTTAAATATAATTATCAACGCATGAGATCATCAGAATCCTAACCATCAACCAATTCCTTTTGTAAAGCTTCTCCAGAAACAACCCACAGTTGAATTGCCGTCAAAAAATTTTGTCTTTCTGTATGTTCTAGCAATTTAAGCATTTGAAACATAGCCTTCATCAAAGATGGTACCAACACCACTCTAGTAACCCCGTAAAAGTTGAGTCTTTGAATGAAAACAGAAGGATTTTGAACTACCAGCTTGCTGAATATAACGATTGGGAATCCTTGAAGTAAAGGACCAAAAATCTGTTCATTAAATCAAAAAACTATTAGAAAATATTCCCAATTTGTGTAATTACTCAAATGTAGCATAAAACAAAACCTCGCTGACGGAATCGACGAAAGTTAATGATGTTTTGAAGACACATTGTTCCCCAAAAATATATGGAAATGCTTTCCATTGCCAATTCAAGCGGTTTAAAACGGCCCTGTGTGAGAGGCGAACTCCTTTAGGCTCACCAGAACTTCCTAATAGTAAGAAGGAAAATAAATTGCCATAATTATTGCTAATAATAACCGTTAATAGTCCAAGTTTTCCTGTTAGAATAAAAAATATTATTACCAGAAGTATACAAAATTATTGCTGTTCTTTCCGATAAAGAAGGCAGACCCGCCACTGGATGCAGAATTATATTTTCACCAGGTTCTCTTGTGAATCCTTCAATAATTCCCATGATATCCGAATAACCGATGACCTTAACCTGTTGCAAATCATTTCTTTCTATTTTATTACAAAGTTTTTTATGGATAAATTAATTAACCTACATTTTTCCTTTTTTGCCAATTAATCAAAAGTTATTTTCAAAGTTAGCTACCAAATCTGTGACAGGATCGAATTTCGAAATGGTATTCCCGTGAGAGTCGCTAACAATGAGAAGAGGTTTGCAATCATTTACTATTCGGACGATTCGATCTTCGGGCATTGCCAAATCAAAGGGAACATAAGCAGCTCCAAGTTTGAGAACGGCAAACATTGTGAAAATGAGTTTGTCACTCGGAGGAATACAAATTCCGATCACAGTGTCTCCGTCCGGATTCATTGTGGCCAACCCTTCTATTTGTATTTTCAAAACCTCGGCAATTTTATTCGTAGTTTCATTTAATTCATTGTATGTGTGTGTGTATTCATCTTCAATCAGTGCCGTCTTAGAGCCATCAATACGATTCTCGAGGAAGCCGATGTTGAAATATTGCATAAGACTTGCATTTCCCGGAAAGGATTTCACCGTCCCTTGCATTATTCTGTTGTGTTTACCTGCCACGAAAAAAAAATTAAACAATTAATTGAGCATCTTCATTCAAAATGGCGTATTATTATACAAACTATATAGACTATATAGAACATGGTTAGGGGAATACATTGTCCGGAACAGCATTTTCGATGTTTACTACCACCATTCTTGTCAATTAGGAAGCTAGGCCCAGTTCCAATGCTCTTTTTCGGAGTAGAATGCTCCATATTTAGAATTTTGATCAAAACGTACTAATTTTTTGGATAATCACTTACAATTTTAAAATTTAATACTAAGAACCAATGAATCATGATTTACAGATTTTTGAAGATCATCTTTCTTCGTTTCTAGCTTTTCTATGAAATATTACTAAATTCTCTTATTATTAGTAAATCTAATTCAAACCTAGTCAATCAAGTTCCCCCGGTAATTCAATGCTAAAATAATTTTTTGAGCTAAAACAACCCATCTTTTATTTTTAGCAATATTGTATGCAAAATAAGCCAATTTGCACGATGATGATACGCTGTAAATTGTAAAATATATTTTATATGGCTGAAAATGCTACGAATCTTCATGATTCTCACTTGGGATTATTTTTGTTGAGCTATTATTGCAATGAAACAATTGTCTGTACATAAAATACAAGTGCTAATTGTGTGGAAGCAGTTTCGTCAAGATTTTATTTAATGCAAGATAATTCTGATAAATTGAGTGTCTAAAACGAATTTTATTACTTTGCATGTAAAAATATATTCAAATTTTCGGAATAATTGCTAATTACTTACTTTCGTCAAGCTCGGGTGGACTGTCCGGAAAGATTTCAATTTCAGAGGATTTCTCCATCATGATATTTGATATTGGTACAGGAGATTTTTCTGTGATGATTAATGATTATGTGAAAATGTGTCAATTGAAAAGTTCAAATTTCAGAGTGTAATTGAATTCGTTATGAAGAGCTTAGTTTTTTTGAGAAATATTGTCGTTTAAGATTTGGAAGAGGTTCTTGTTGTTGTAACTCTCTGAATTTGACTGGACTCACTGGGCTAATATATTTTATAAAGGCTTTTCCCCCTGTTACGAATCGTTCATTTCATGTATGAAGCTGTA
>JAAAYG020009494.1:1375-12902 GCA_009936455.2 Tomocerus minor | reverse complement strand
AGCTGTAGCTGAAGTTGAGTGCTGAGACGAAGATGACTTTAACTTATATATGAATAGTCGTTTTATTTGCCTTGTTTTGAACTGTGAATGTAAAATGAACTCGGAGAGTAAAATACAAATTGCTATACACATAAGTATATTATATCTGCTAATTGTAATTGAAGTAATTCCGTGGATCTTTATTGAGCTTATTGTCAGTTACTAGTAGGTACTTCATAAGTAACTTTTTCTGCTCTGTGTGTATGTCTATGAGTTGGTTCAGTACAATTCTTGATAGGAAAGTTACTAGTAGGTACACTTGTATATGGTACAACTATTTTTTTAAATGTTTATATATAGCTCTGCTCGATACGATTTTACAATCAATTTATTATTTCAATTAGAAATGTAAAGACAGGACGAGAATAATAATTGAACTTTAATTGGGAATTACATCCAATCCACTACTCTGCGCTCTGTTGAAAAACGTTGTGCAACTGCCAAGAAGGCATTCTTCCTTCTCCTAACTCTGCAACAACGAAATGTTAATTTAATTTCCTTTGCGGTTTTGTTAGCAGTACTAGTCCTTTCTACTGTGGTCGAACGAATTTACTTCAGATAATAATGAATGAATGAATCATTCTATTTCCATCTAATTTCCATTTGCTCTTTCCTCTTTTAATGACGTTCTAACCTTTTAGGTTTGTAAGTAGCATAACCGAAGATATTTCCAGCAGGCAAAATGAAATTAAATATCTAGAACAATAAATTCCTCCGAAATATTTTATGAAAAATTATTCTTCTCGAGTTAAAGCAACTTCCTTCCGTGTAATCCAAATCTTTCAATGTTAAACGGCATAAACACAACAGTATTATTACATTGCATTGTCTAAAGTCAGTAAATAGAGATCTGCCTTTCTTTTAATAAAACACCTTATAGACGTATCTTTTTCATTGACGAATCATTTTCGAAAAAAACGCTATCATGTAACAAGTTGTAAGTAATTGTAGGCAACAGATTCGTCAGTGACAAATTCCTTTGTAATGGCGAGTACAAGTTTCTTAAGTTTTGGTTTCTACTACATTTTACTATTGCATAATAAAACATTAATTAATACTTGAAATATCTGTGATGAAATAAAGTGTTGGTTTGGTAGTGGTCTGTATGCGTGATACATTAGAACTACTCTGCTACGAAAGAACTAAAAAGGACACAATATGAATGAAATAATATTATACCTCTTTATTGTAGTTAGGTGTAAGTGCACAAATTATGTGGGAATGATAGCATGAAATGTGACATTGAATATGAAACGTAGGGATATTATTACATTGTATTATTGTATATAGCTTATTGGTCAAGTGGTTTCTATTTCTATAAATTTCTTCTGACTATAATTACCACAAAAAAATCCTTTGTCATTGTCGTAAGGTTTATAAATCTCATTTTTCCGCATTATTCCACTTAGTCAACCTTTGGTATGAAATTCACTTTTGTAGAATAGCAAAAGTTCCACAATAAATGTCGAAAAAAAAAATTTTTTTAGGATCATAAATCTATAAGATTTTATACTGAAACTTTATTAGATCACTAATAGATTACATGAAGAGAAGCAAATTCGAATTCATTAATGAATCCCATTCTTGCATTGTCCGCCCGAGTAACACGTACAGTTGCTTTTAAAAAAGGAAAATTGGTATATGCTATGTTTTCAGTGTAGTAATTAGTATTTAAAAACTAACTAATTGGAACTTCCTGTTCCTAATTTCGACTAATTTACTAGATTTCTCTTCTACGCACATCTACATATAGTTTAATGGGTCGCTATACATAAATTGCTCATTGATTGATAGTACAATTAGCAAACTCTCAATTAGTACTCATTGTCATTATTGTGTTGTACTTATGTCTGTTATAAATAACTTTGTTAAACGACATATGTCAACAAAATACTTCTAACTTGTTGTTATCCAATATGTACGCTTAATTCATCAATGTCAAATCTACAAACTACAACACAATCATAATGAAACTATAACTAACTTCAAACTAACACTAAATATCATGCTTACATTTAATAGCATAGTTTAACCAGCGTCCGTCCAGTATCCAGTATCTAATAATAATTATAATATAGTACCTATATAACAAAATCAAAGATGCAAAAAAATTAAGGCTTCATAGCTTGACCGTTTCAATAAAAACAGATTTGAAAAAAGTCAGATTACTTATGTGTATTTGCTAATTTTTTATTTTTCAAATTACTGAAACATTGTGTATAACTAGCCATGAAAAAATTTGAGAATTTCTTTCATTCTATAGTCGATCTCCCTTCATTGTTCAATAATAATTTTAACAATTTCGAAAAATGGAAATCATTGCAAATTCTTCCAGCAACTAATGATGGTGAATGTGTCTGGAGCCAGAATCCACGGTTTAGTACCATCCTCAGAAACAAACTGATTTACTTGATACTCTTTCAGAACCTCATAACGATGAATATCCCGACAAATTGTCTATAAAGTTAAAAAAAAACTTAATTTTAAACATACAAATACTAACACCTCTCTTTACAGAATAGAAAATGATGCAGATATCCCTTGTGACCTCGTTTGAGACGTGTTAAAAACATTTCTCTTTGAAAATCTATCAAAGTATCAACTCTATGTCCTAAGTTACTATAGAGAAACATACAACGGCCCTAATACCAAATCTCTCCGTGTCTTCTACACAAAAATCATTGTTTGATCGATCGTTGAAACGCTTACTTTGTAGTAAAAGTCCATTGTGGAGAAAGAAGGGATCATTCTCTCGACTTTCGAGATTGCCTTAATGTATTATGAATTTAAAATTGACAAATAATCAGTGATTCCAAAAAGACCATACACACATTCAGTTAAATTGTTCATTTTTCGAAAGAGTCAATTTCAAAGTGGAAATGGTCCGGAGTAAGTATAGAACTGCTTTGTTTTGATTTTAAGAATTTATTTATGCATATCATCCACTGTTTGGAATGCTTTTCTTGGATGAATTCACAAATATTTTAAAAGTTAAAAAAAAATTAATTGTATTTGACTATTTCTCAATAGTTACTATCGAATTAATCCGTAAGAGAAGTGAGCATAATGAAGGGGAAATTCAGAGTCTGGAAGAATTGGCCCTTCATCAAGAGAAAATTGAAAAGATTGAATTCCTAGACAAATGGTGCCGTGGATTGAAGATACTTCTAATGCAAAATAATATCATACCCAAAATCGGTGAGAACTAAAAAGATAAAACAGAATTACCTAGCTATCTTTATTTTCACGCACATTTTTATAAAAATATTAAAAATTGTTGAACGACGTGGTTTAAATGAAAAGTTGAGCAAAAAGTGACGAAAACCTTTTTTGACAGAAAATGTCAGTCGCCTTAAGCAGTTAGAATACCTTAATCTCGCATTGAATAATATTCAAGTTATTGAGAACCTCTCTGGATGTGAATCTCTGAAGAAATTAGACCTAACATTAAATTTCATTGGACTGCTTAGTTCCATCTTGTCTCTCAGAGACAATCGCAAGCTGGAAAATCTGTAAATCACTCTTTCCTTATTTGATTTATAGGTTTTTTCCATTTCTATTTCATCCACTGAACTTCATTATAATGAGTTTCTGTATATAGATATCTTGTTGGAAATCCTTGTGTGGATTACAAAGGCTATCGTGACTATGTCGTAGCAATGCTACCCAATTTGAAGGTACTAGATGGTGTAGATATTTCCAAGTCTGAACGAATTAAAGCAAAACAAACTATCACGGAAGTTGAATTTGAAATCGCGGAACAAGAGGAAGCTTTTATGGGTAATTTTTTCTAATTCTTTATCTTTCAAAATTCATTCCTTTCCCATTGTTGCAATTCTGGAAACGGAAATCAATCTGAAAATGTTTTTTTGGATACTTTTAGCCAAAAAAGAAGCAGACAGAACAGAAAACTTTGGATTTGAATCAGAGAATGAAGACTGCGAAAAATCTAATGAGTCTGTACATTAATTTTCCGACTAATTTGAAAAATCTAAAATTTCAAACTTGTAAGAATGATAAATGAAAACTTTTTCACAGAGATTTTTGGTCGCAAAATTCTCCAAACACAATTGAGGCAAGGGTCGCATTACAGAAACAACTTGAAATGCAGGAAAACGAAAGAAAACCGAAACCCCCTGCAAAGGAAACTAAAATTCCGCGAAGATTCGAAACTGCTGATGGGCGAATGCTAAATATCAACGAGCCAAAAGCCTCTTTTTCTCTACACGATGAATACGAGAGAAACATTTTAATCTTAGATGTTGCTTTACCGAAATATCTTGACTCTAGTCTTGTTGATCTAACTGTTGAACCAACGTATGTTCGTCTTTTTATAAAAGGAAAGTTATTTCAACTTGTTCTGCCGGAGGAAGTCATAACAGAATCCGCATTTGCCCAACGTTCAAAAACAACTGGTCACTTAGTAATTACAATGAATAAGGTAGGTAGTTTTCAAATTCCTGATCCCTTAATTCATTTTATTTATCCTAAATGCTATACATTCTTTCTTTAAGCTTCACGAAACTAGTCCAACTATTTGGACAGGAGCCACTGCCAGCTGCCCTAAAGTTAATGAACCGGTCATTGATGTTGCTGCTACCAAAAGTCGTATAAAGTGCGGAAATATTTGAAAAATTACTATTTTTCCCTAATATTTTGCTTAAAAAGGATTTCTCTCACTATTTATTTTTGTCAATAGTCAATCGGAGAAAGAAAGATATCCCTTGTTGAAAAATGCTACTCCCAATAGATATTCAAAGTCTATGACCGGTCCAAAACTAAGTAGGCCTTCTCGAAAAACAGGCTGTAGTGCTTGTAATATGGCCAAGATTTCCAAATGCAATCATAATTCACACGTTCCACCACTCATTTGAAAAATATCTAAACTGTAAGTCTTAAACAAACCTGGAAAATGTCTTACCACATTTGCATTTCAAATCTACGGATCAAAACTTATTTTACAGAAATAATATTATAAACTATTCCATCATATGCTACTATCTTCTTAAAGAACCCTTAAAATCCAATTTGGATTCACCAAAAATTGCTTCAAAATCTAGGAATTTTTGTTGTTTGTGAAATAAACTCTAGTTTGTTAAATTAGACAAGTGATCTATGTAGAGCAGTATTTAATAATAAGTACTGCACGATAACCTGTCTTCATTTCGCCTAAAATTACTGCAGAATAAAATTTTAAATTGAACTTCAATGATAAAAATTACTTTTGTAAAAGTTAAAAATAAATTCTGTAAAAATCTACCTTAGTCAAAGGATTTGTGTTAGTTGCAAAAATTCCTTCGTACTCCATATCTTCCCCCATTTTAATGATACTGCTTTCCATTACTTCGATAACTTTGACATTGTCAGACTCGTTAAGCTCTTCAAGTGTGCCCATCATAAAACTATGAATTAACTTCCCTTTTCCTTTTGCTATCTTCTCTCGTGCAGCTGTCTCCACCATTTCTGTCGAAATTAAGAGAAACCATTTCAATTAAAGAATTCCCGACATTTTTCTACAAAAATGCAATTTTGCTATAATATTTTTACAATTCTAAATCATAAAATCCTTAATAGGTACCTAACATTTCCAAACAGTACATGATTCCTTTCGAGGCATCAATCTCTTCTGGTTCATCATAAGCATCAAAATTTAATGCTGCACCAACAATTCGATTATCAGCTATTCTTCTCACGACAAATCTTTAAAATATCACCTCATAACTTTTCAGATGCATTTTTACAAGAAAACTAAATACAATTTTGTAACGAAAAAAACGAAAAAAACTGTAAAGATTTGCTACATCTATTGTAAATAATTTGCCATACGAAAATCCTTTTTCGACAAGCGGTTTCCAAATAGATAGTACAAGAGTAACAAATTCTGGATATTTAGATTGTGTGTAATATTCCAGATCCCCCTTCGTGGAAAAACTTTGCGCGATTATCCTTGAATGACAACATTTGTAATAGTTACAGTAGCACTGATGAAACAATCTCAAAATTTTTAAAGATCGAGATATTATCAGAATATTATTTAAGAATAAAAACCTTACTTAGCAACTTCATTCTTGACAGCATCAGTTAATTTCTCTGTTTTGAAAATAGTTTTAAGAACAACACTTTGTCTTCTGGATTTCTTCCTCGCTTGTATGGATGACATGTAATCAATGATCTCCAAGATGGTTTTAGCTGCAGCAAAATCCCCAACAGCGATATCGTAGTTTTTATTTCTTAACTTTAGGATCGTTTCAATAGAATTCAATGAAGTTCCTCCCAAATGATAAAAAGACTCGTGTAGATCGGCAACTATATCTTGAATAGATGTCCCCGTAACCTCTGAAATTGTTTCGATGAGGACTCTTCCTGCGGCCATGTCATCTCTGGGAATGTCCAAAGAATCCCAATCGTCGAACTCTCCCCCTTAAATCCCAATATTTTCAAAATACTTAATTCCAAACTACAAAAATTCTGATCTGAACAAAATTAAAAACAAAAATACGTTTTTCTTGCTCCAGTTGAAAAGTTCGTAACAACCGCTGACGATCTGTTTTCCCATTGATCAAGTACGGAATATCTTGTAGCACACGAACAAGGGGTACTTCGTATTCCCTCAGCTTTCCTCCTAATAATTTCTTTATCTTATCTTCTGTTATTCCAGCTTCAGCTGGTACCACGTACGCCACTATCGCCTTTTTAAAAAATTTCAAAAATATTTTAGATTCGGGAACAGTTAATATTTAGTGATTAGTCAACTGTTTTACAAAAGTGGAACTTAAATATTTGAGGGAATTCTTAAAATTACCTGATCTGCTAAACCAGGATGGTAGCAGAGAACAACACCCTTTTGAACCGAAGGTAATTGTATGAGGGCGTGCTCAATTTCATTTAAATCGATTCTTTGACCTCGCACTTTAATTTGGGAATCCAATCGACCTTCGTATATGATTACTCTAGTTCCATCCCGAGTTGTTGTAATTTTCCCAAAATCTCCAGTTCGGAACATTCGAGTTAAGCCTAAAGAGAATCATTTTAATTAATATGAGCACAAATTAAAAAATGAATTTATTATCAATTTAAGTCTGCTTAATTTCGTAAGGCAGTTAAGTTATTATTAAGCTAACGTATGAAAAATGCACCTGGTTTATTTGAAAACGGATTTTCAATAAATTTATCCGAGTTGGCTATTCCTACGTAGCCATTAGCTAAATTATATCCCGCCACATAAAGCTCTCCTGATTGACCCTCAGGAACTTTTTGCATTCCAGTGTCCAGTATGTATATAATTGTGTTGTAGATACAAAATCCTTTTTACCAATGAAAAAGAAAAAATATATTTTTTTATGTTTTGAATACTTTCTAAAAAATAGTGCCGAGTAAAAATGTATAGTAAAAATAGGTACCAATTGGAATCTGGTTTTCAAGTGTTTTATCATGGATAGATTTCTTGGATTCGTAGGTAATGTAAGTGACATCTCCCATAATTTCCGTAGATCCATAAAAGTTTGCCAAAACATATTTAGAGTCGGGAAAAAATTCAAAAAATTCTGTAGGTAATTCAATTTCATTTTTAGAGAAAATGCGTTGAAAAGATGAAAATGGTAAGTACATAATTCGAGATAATTTTATTATTATAATTCATAAATTCACCCTCGACAAGATCCTTTTTCAAAGCTTCTCCAGAAACTACCCACAATTTTACTGTCATCAAAAGATCTTCTTTGTTTGCAGCATCAATTAATTTTAACGTTTGAAACATAGCTTTTAGCAAAGAGGGAACTAACACAACTCTAGTAATTCCGCACGTGGTGAGTCGTTGAACAAAAGCTGATGGATTTTGGACAATCGTTTTGCTGAATATTACAACGGGATATCCTTGAAGCAATGGACCGAAAATCTAAAGAAATAAAAATGTAAGACCGAGATAAAAATATGAGGCAATCTACTGTTGTCCATAAAAATCTCAAATAAGTAAGGAAGGAAACCTCTGAGACAGAGTCGACAAATGTTAGAGATGTTTTGAAGACGCATTTTTCATCTGGTGTATAAGGAAAGACTTTCCATTGCCAACTCAAACGATTTAGAACAGCTTTATGTCCGATTCGTACTCCTTTAGGCTCCCCTGAGCTCCCTGACAATAGTTAGCATAAAACTAAGTAAGTAACATGACCAAAATTATTTAAAAGGATAAAGAAAAATTACCAGAAGTATACAAAACGATTGCTGTTCTGTCAGCTAACGAAGAAAGTCCTGAGACGGGTTTTATCACCAAGTTTTCATCGGTTACTCTTGTATCTGCATTAACGGTTGCCATCATTTCAGTATAACCAATGACTTTCACCTAATTTTTTTCAATGTTTATAATAATTTTTTTTTCCATTTTCAATCCTTAAATATTTATATATAAATATGTCCAAATCTTTTGCAATTATTTACACTACATTATAATTATTTACATTAATTTACATTAAAAAACACACTATCATTAGTTAAGAAACTACCATATTTTTGACAGGATCGAATTTTTCGATGGTATTGCCGAGAGAATCACTTATAATAAGCAGAGGTTTACAATCTGTTACTATTTTAACGATTCGATCTTCGGGCATTGTCAAATCAAAGGGAACATAGGCAGCTCCAAGTTTTAGAATGGCAAAAAGTGTGAGTACTAATTTGTCACTCGGAGGAATACAAACACCAATCACAGGGTCACCATCAGGGTTCGTCGTTTTCCCCTCTCCTATCTTTTTCCTCAAAACCTCAGCAATTTTATTGGAAATGTCACAGACAACACTGTAGGTGTGCACCGTTTCCATTTCGATCAGACCTGGTCTATCCCTAAACTTCGGCAGACGCATGTTAAAATATTCCATAAGACTTAGATCATCAGGGAACAATTCCGTTGCCCCTTCCATAGCGTCATCACCTAAAAAATTCCAATCACAAATAATTTATAACTATTGTGATTTTGTATTTAATGATAATATATTATCATTTAAATGCAAACATTCGTACGGACTCCCCAACAACACTTTCTCTTTGCCATTGCTAGAATTCTGCGTGCTTTATTCATCTTCGGAGAATCTATTTCTAAATCGGTAGGTAAAAACACTCATGACCTAATACAAATACATACTAGTCTCAAAAACTAATTTTCAATTGATAAAAAATCAAATGATTCTTTGCAGCAGATACAGAATGGTTCATTCGCTAATAAATGTTAATTTTTCTCTAACTCCATGGAGAACTTTCATCGTCATGTGTGAGAGTTGACACTTTCACTACAGAAAACCATGAAATTTTTGGGGAAAGTAGTATTGACACGATGGAAGTTTAAAATTTATGAGATTTATTTCAAATAGGTAAAGAGAAAATATTGTTGCAACAGCTAATTAATTCGTAACGATTCCAAGAATGCAGACTTGACTTTATTTATTAGCGCTTATAAATACCTGAAAGCTCCTCAGGAATTTCAGTAGGGGATTCAAAATTCACAGCTCTTTTATGTAACGCCCTGCTATGGTGCTCATTGATTGTGGAAGTGGAGTAATTGCCTGAGGAAATAGTGGAGAAATTGTTTGTGGAAGTAGTGGAGGAAGGAAAACTTTTCGTTTCTGTACAATTGTCACTGCCAGCGAAGCCACCCAGTTTGGAAATCGCTTCCTTCAGTATGCCATAAAGCCAAACAAAATCACAGGATTCTTCACTCTGTAGCTCCGCCTCCGGTTTATCACATTCATTACAGGGAATTTCGTCTTTAGATGTCAAGGAGTCAAGAACGGCCCATGCACACTCCATAAATGATGGCTTTGCCTGAGTTTGTGACCGTTTACTTTTATCCGCATTTGCTAGAACACCATTTGTGGCAGTTGGGATATTCATCATTTGTTGAGATGGATTCATTTGATGTGGAGGAGGAGGCATTGCTAGAGGACCATTCGTTTGCGGGTATGCTGCAGAATACATTTGTGGACACGTTTGTTGAGGCGGGTACATTTGTTGAGGCGGGTACATTTGTTGAGGCTGGTACATTTGTTGCGGCGGGTACATTTGCTGAAGTTGAGGCGGGTACATTTGCTGAAGTTGAGGCGGGTACATTTGCTGAAGTTGAGGCGGGTACATTTGTTGAGGCGGGTACATTTGTTGCGGCGGGTACATTTGTTGAGGTGGGTACATTTGTTGAGGCGGGTACATTTGTTGCGGCTGGTACGTTTGTTGAGGCGGGTACATTTGTTGTGGCTGGTACATTTGTTGAGGCGGGTACATTTGTTGAGGCGGGTACATTTGTTGAGGTGGGTACGTCTGTTGAGGAAAAATCTGAGGCATTTGTTGTTGTTGATTAATTGGCGGAAATCCAGGAGGACACGCATGAGGATATATCATTTGGATGTTACTCGGATTATTCATCATTTGCATGTTGTTGTTTGGACCTAAAGGCCTCCATAGGAATCCTTGGGGTACCATATTTCCAGGAGATGGTTCTATGCTTGAACTTGGTTGTTGGTATCCCTGTTTACTACTTGTAGGCGGTGGCAATGTATTGTTAGCTTGCATTATTGGTATGAAAGGTTGTGACGCTGAGACTGCACTGGGACGTTTTGGTGCGCCTGGCTTTAATGCACCTGGCCTTATTTGACGATACGCGGGTCCCGGAATGCGCATAGCTGAAGGCCAATGGGGTGGGTTATTTTCCAAGAGCCATGGATTATCATCAAATAACATACTCCCACCTGATGGCATCCTCCATGGTTTTGAGACAACAGAAGGGTCGACTTTTGATGAATTCTCGTCTTTCGTTACAGGAGGTATGGGGGCGCCACTTTGACTCTCTTGAGTGGGGTTTGAGGGTACCGCCGAAGGGATGACGATATTTGAGGCATCCTCTTTCTGAACAGCAGAGGTGTTCGATGGTTTGACACTTGCTAGTGATTTCGATCGCGATTTTGATCGTGATTTTCGTGGTTTCATCTCTATTGAAGATACAGCTGAAGCTGCAGCGTCGCTCGGTGGTTGCGCAGCCTCCCCTTCAATTCCAAGTTGTTCCGAAGGGGTAGCATTTTGAGATGGCGAAGCTTCTGCAGGAGGAAGTTGTTGCGAAGCGGACTCTGAAGCATCTGACATAGCTACTTCTAATTTGACATTTCAAATTGACCTGCGTCATATAATTGACATTTAATATTGTTTTCAGTATCTTCCATGTGTAAAATGATGCCTAGATATCAGGGACTTCTATCTTACAATTAAAGTTCACAAGTTTAATACAGGAAGGTATATCAATGATATCAACCGTATCAAGATTAAATGTGTTTAAAAATAACTGTTTCAAATGATGATCTCTAAATTTTGCATTTTAGCAAATCATCAAATAAAAATTCAATTTACGTATTATCCTCAGAGCAAGTTAATTTCACTACATTTGGTGTCATCCTAAGATACATTACATCCTAAAATAAATTTCATAAAATACAAAAAAATATAGTAAATATAGCTA